>CM041802.1:44364859-44377359 GCA_023376895.1 Aspiorhynchus laticeps
AAGACAAAAATACTGAGTATAAAAATACTTTAGTTTAAGATGTTGCGGTCCTATTTATATTTCATAAACACATCACACTGTTAATATGACATGCAATGCTTCTATAAATTATCCCTCAACACGAATGCATTTACAGTGAAATTTAGTTTTTGAATTTTCTGCAGTTTTGTCATATATGTGATGCAATGCATCTTAGGATAATAAAAAGGAGAAGGAGAAATGTACATGTCTAAATCACACACACATATCCAGAACAATCCTCCATACATGACAAACACAGACCCTGAGACAGCCTGATGAAGTGTGAGAACTAGAAGAGAAGAGAGACAGCAGAACTCGAACCCGAGCAGAGACAGAGACGGGAGCGAGAGAGAGAGAGAGAGAGAGAGAGAGAGAGAGAGAGACAGGAGCGAGTGTACCTACAGGACATGCTGAAGAGGACGAAGCGGCTGTGGCAGACACAGAGACACTGGCAGATCCAGTCTGTGATCATCGCTCACCTGAGCCTCAGCATCATTACTGCTGTACTCTACCTGCTGCCCGCGGCTCCGGTGTCTGACGCCAGTAACACACACCTGCCTGACAACAGCAGGGACCCGGCTCGCGTTTCTGTGTGTGTGTGTGTGTGTGTGTGTGTGTGTGTGTGGTGTGTGTGTGTGTGTGTGAGTGTGTGTGTGTGAGTGTGTGTATGTGAGTGCGTGTGAGTGCGCGTGCGTGCGTGTGTGTGAGCATGTGTGTGAGAGTGTGTGTGTGAGAGAGAGAGTGAGTGTGTGTGTGTGTGTGTGTGAGTGCGAGTGTGTGTGAGTGTGTGTGTGTGTGTGTGTGTGTGTGAGTGTGTGTGAGTATGTGAGTGTGTGAGTGCGTGTGAGTGTGTGTGAGTGTGTGTGTGTGTGTGTGCGCGAGTGTGTGTGTGTGTGTGTGTGTGTGTGTGTGTGTGTGTGTGTGGAGTGTGTGTGGTGTGTGTGGTGTGTGTTGTGTGTGTGTGTGCGCGAGTGTGTGTGTGTGTGAGTGTGTGTGTGTGTGTGTGAGTGTGTGTGTGTGTGTGTGTGTGTGTGAGTGGTGTGTGTGTGTGAGTGTGAGTGTGTGTGAGTGTGAGTGTGAGAGAGTGAGTGTGTGTGTGTGTGTGTGTGAGTGCGTGTGTGTGTGAGTGTGTGTGTGTGTGTGTGTGTGTGTGGTGTGGTGTGTGTGTGTGAGGCGAGTGTGTGTGTGTGTGTGGTGGTGTGTGTGTGTGGTGTGTGTGTGTGTGTGAGTGTGTCTGGTGACCTCCGTCCTGGCTGCTGAGCATGGTGTGAGGTGCGAACAGCATGGCGTTGGAGAAGGTGGTGGCCTCCTCTTTACTGGCGAGAGTTGAGTCCGTACACCTGCCGCGCATCACGCCAGCTGTGTGGAAGGTGTGTGTGTGAGCCTGTGTGTAGTACTTCAGCCCCTTCACGATGTGAGTAGTTGATGACCACCTGAGGTCAGAGTGTCAGAGTGTGCTAGGCTCTTCAGTATCACTCTGACTAGAGTGAAATGTCAATAGCTATCGTCTGCAATGCCACCTATGTGATTATGTGCATTTTGGTGATAGTCGCATAAAAAAAGCCTGATGGAATCGCCAAGATGTGCATAAAATACATATGCGCTCAACTAAGTAGGATAAATGTCTTATACGGTAAGAAAACATGCCATAAACTATGATAGAAACACTTTTACTGTATAAATTTCTGTAATGTGCATGTAAGAAAGATGACGTGTGTTTTGTGCGATGGGAAAGCATAAGAACTGAAGCGCGTAATTTATCGTATACACTAATTATTACATACAGTGCCTTCTACTACTGCAGCAAATGTAGTTATTCTTCGTCATATTTAGCACTAGTTTATCAGGAAGAGATGATTTTGCTCTCTTTGACTCGTTGGATGGAAACGGTGCTTTATTCACGAACGTTTTATGCGATATTACAATTTTGTGCATTTGTTTAATTCGTAACTTTGGATGGATGGAAACATAGCTAATGAATGGGTTGATTATGAATGTAAGGAATATGATCCCCTCACTGTACGAGTGTTTATTATTGATAACGAGTGTTTATTATTGAGTAGGTGAAACACAGGTGAGTGAGATACAAATAACAGACATCAGAATTGCAAAAAAATTTTATATTACAAGTTTTCCGAAATGTTGTGTTTGAATATGCAAATGAGGCAATGTCTCATTTGCATACATTTCCAGCACAAAAATCTGAACACTAAATTAAGTCAGGTTCAAAATCCTTGTCTGAATTTGTTGTCATATCAGCGTTTTTTTCAGAGGGAATTCTGGATTTCTATAAATAAATATATATATTACTCCATAAATACTGTCAACAGACAGAAAACAAACCATGCTTTTAAGAGTGAACTGTATAAATCAGTGTGAATGCAATATGAACAAACCTTCAGAATATAGAGAGAAATAAATCTGTAAAGTTTGTTTAAACAATTTTTAAAGATTGAAATCTACAGACGCAAACAGATAAAGTGCAATATGTATTTTGGATGATTTGTTTACACTAGTCACGATATGGTAGCAAAACAAAGCAGTGCGTGAAATAATATTGGAATAATACTGGACTATTTTAATATTTAAAATTAACACAATATTTGTGTTTTTATGCTTATTATGACATTTTTCAAAATATCTTCTATTGTGTTCAGATGAGAACAAAACTTGATCTGAATAATAACACTATTAGGACTCTATGATTTGTGTGATGCAGAAATCTAGTCATAAAAACTGAATTTATAGTTTAATGTCACGGAGTTCGTCAAAGTTTGGATGCATTAATCAAAAGCAGGTCTTAAATCAAATGGTGATCTGGACTAGTATCTGATGTAAATCTGAATCCTGCATGTGTCTCTGTGTGAATGGAGCAGGGTTTTGTTTACTACATACACAGAGCGCGTGATTTCAGCGTCTGACGTCTCAATGAAGACATAAATACATCAACAATATCTCCAAAACTGATCAAAACCAGCATTTTACCATTTCATTTGAGTAAAACTAGTCATATCATATACACACAGAACTTTACTCGGCAACCCGTCAAAATAAAAGTCCTGTTTAACTTGAAGACATTGTGCCAGAAATAGCTATATTACTATTATTTACTAGAATGTACGTAATACTACTACTACTGTTGAAAAATAATAACTTTATTTTTTAAGAAATAATCACAAAATATTTCTTCCATGTTTTAATTTTAACAGTAAATCACCTTTATTTGCCAAAAAATTAATTAATTAAAATATAAATTAAATCAATGTTTTATGGCTTCATCTGATAATCAGTAAAATTTAAATACACAACACATAATTTCTGAGAGGGGGGGCATTTCATAAGCTACTGTAAGAATAAATAACAATAGTTTGTATGCATTCAAATAATCAGACGTGATAAAACACAGAATTTGGTAACAATAAAACATAAGGTGAGAAAAAAATAAAATTTAATACGGCCCTAAACATGTCATTTTTGTTACACTTTTAATAAATTAATGTTAAATTGTATAACTTTCATGATTTTAATTAATTAGACATTTTAATTTAATTTGACCATTAAAAGGAGTCCAGCCCTACACTATTGTCTTCTGTAGTTAGTTTCATAACTGATGAATTTTGCATCATTAACATCATTATTTTCCTGTTTATTACTGGTTTTAAACAACAATGCTGTAGAAACGGTTGTGTCTTGACTTGCGCAGAAGTCAGTCAGTGTTGAAGTAAACGCAGGCCGGTTGCATAAACTGCTTAGACTAGTCTTAAGAAGTTAGTCATCTAATTTGTTTTCTTAAAGACTGGTCATAACTTATTAAAGTCTGTTACAAAAAGACAGATTGGTCCAATTTGAGTCAGAAAAGTAAGAGTGATTACCTGCTGCTGGTTGGTCAAACTGTTTCTTAACTGTGGCTATGTTTGTGTAACTGTCCCTGGTGATCTGGTTAGTTAGTGTTAGTTAGTGTTAGACGAGCAGACGCACCTGCTGGTCCTGCAGTTTGACTCCCACCACGCGGAAGGTGTTGCTGCTTGTGTTGTGGTAGATGTTGATTCGACTGAAGCCCTGCTGACCCGGTTTGATCGGCACCCATTTTTTGCTGGTGTCGTCGTAGACCATGACGGAGGCGCGGGCCTGACAGATGCTCTGCTCGCTGAAACGAAACAAACACACGGCGGGTCAATCCATGCAAACACACTGCCCTCACCCGCCCGCCGCTTAGATCAACAACCCGCCTGATACCAGACCAACAATGTCCTGGAAACCACCCTAGCAACCACATAGCAACCCCCCACAACAGCCTAATGACCGCATAGCAACCCCCAGGACACCCTAACGACCGCATAGCAACTCCCAGGACACCCTAACAACCGCATAGCAACACCCAGGACACCCTAACGACCGCATAGCAACTCCCATGACACCCTAACGACCGCATAGCAACACCTAGGACACCCTAACAACCGCATAGCAACTCCCAGGACACCCTAACAACCGCATAGCAACTCCCAGGACACCCTAACGACCGCATAGCAACTCCCATGACAGCCTAACGACCGCATAGCAACACCTAGGACACCCTAACAACCGCATAGCAACTCCCAGGACACCCTAACGACCGCATAGCAACTCCCAGGACACCCTAACGACCGCATAGCAACACCCAGGACACCCTAACGACCGCATAGCAACTCCCAGGACACCCTAACGACCGCATAGCAACTCCCAGGACACCCTAACAATCACATAGCAACACCCAGGACACCCTAACAACCGCATAGCAACCCCCCAGAACAGCTTAACGACCACATAGCAACCCCAGGACACACCAACAACCACATAGCAACCAGAACACCCTAACAACTGCACAGCAACCCTCATAGCAACCAAAAAACCACATAGCAACCCCAGGACACCCAAATAACCACATAGCAACCCCATAACACCCTCACAACCACATAGCAACCCCCAGAACACCCTAAAAATTACATTGCAACCCCCAGAACACCCTAAAATCACATAGCAACACCCAGAACACCCCCAACAACTGCATAGCAACCCCAGAACACCCTCAGAACCACATAGCAACCCCCAGAACACCCCAACAACTGCATAGCAACCCCAGAACACCCTCACAACCACATAGCAACCCCCAGAACACCCCAACAACTGCATAGCAACCCCCAGAACACACCAACAACTGCATAGCAACCCCCAGAACACCCCAACAACTGCATAGCAACCCCCAGAACACCCCAACAACTGCATAGCAACCCCCAGAACACACCAACAACCGCATAGCAACACCCTAGAAGACCACTCACATTTGCTTTAAAAAATCTATGATCGTTTTCCAAGAAACTAAAATATGTTGCAGATTTTAGTAATAGAATTCACAAAAAAACTCCGATTTTGTTTGAAACTGTAGCAGACCTCAACTAACGGTAACAAACCTCAGAGATACTGAAACCCAGACCATGTGACAACTTGCCCCGGTCTACTCCTCCTAAAGGCCAGAACATGAGAAACAGACTGAAATCACAGGAGAGAGTCTGAGATCAGCACTGAACACGAGGAAAACAAGCCCATCTGTGCAGTGCTGCTAAAATTATAAACACCTGAACACACTCGAGACGCGGTTACTCTGCTCCCAGTTCAGATCTGTACTAGTGCGAGTGTGTCCGTCTGCTCTTCCAAACACAGTCCCTGATGAAGAACGTTAGCAACCGAACCGTTTTGGGTTCCACAGTGTGAACAAAAAATATAATGGACGTCAATGGGAACTGAAACATTCTTCAAAATACCTTCTTTTGCATGCATCAGTCGTGCATGTTTGCAGTGATGTGAGGGAGAGTAAATGATGATTCTAGGTGAACTGAATCAGGGCTGAATGGAGTAAAGAATAAAGACGTCATATTTCACTCCACGCAGCATCTTTCTGTCAATAACCACAGTCTAACACCGTCATAACTACACGTGATGCCACGACATGCAATAAAAGGTATCTTTTCCATGTTAATCACAGTTTTTATGTTAACTAGCCGCGACAGCAACACTTGAAATTTCTATTTTAGAGACGGTTTCTATTTCTGCGACAAACTATATAACGGTAGATAATCTCAGGTACTGATTATGTGCTTTATTCAATCCCTAAAGTGTCTAATGTGTTTGAATATCATTTTGCGTGACATACTGAAAGCAACAACAGTTCGTTTACGTCACATCTTGAAAATAAATGAAAGCAAACATGTACGTTTAAACTGCAAACTCAATACGAACAACAAGCGTATTCCATAACAAAGATTGTATCAGTCACTCAGTATGTACATTTAAAAATGTTAAAAAGGTTTAATATTTATGAATTAGTTTATAATTCCCATTTCGAGTGCAGTGTGCTTCCAGAGAGGCTCCGCCCACAAACGCTTCTGATTGGCTGTGATATTTGATTGATTCTCTAACGTCGCATCTGACAGACAAATTGTTTGTCGCAGGAATCTTGTCGCGTGTAGTCAGGACTAGTGTTGCAAAGAGGTGGAACATTTTCGGTAAATTTCTGGAAACTTTCTAAAAATCCCTGGAAGATTCCAAGAAAGTCTCCAAAATTTCTGGAATGTTTCCGAAATTTACTGGAAATTTTCCACCTCTTTGCAACCCTAGTTAGGACACGGTGCAATGCAACATATACGACCCATCAGTGAAGAACCCGTCAGCTGAAATCATTTCACAAGCTGTGCTTTCAAGAGCATTCCTGCTGATCAGAGGAAAACACATCAATAATGAGACTTTCATAAGAGACTTTAGATGCATACACGCACGCACGCGCACTCACATACTCACACACACTCACACACACACTCACACACACTCGCACTCTCACACACACACACACACTCACTCACTCTCACACACACTCGCTCACGCTCACTCACACTCACACTCACACACATAAACACACACACACTTTCATAAGAGACTTTAGATGCATGAACTGCAGGTTTAGAGCAGAAACACACACTCTCACACACTCATACACACACACACACACACACACACACTCACTCACTCACTCACACACACATCCTCACGCTCACTCACACTCACACACATAAACACACACACACACGCATTCATACATACACACACACACACACTCACACACACATTCATACACACTCACTCACACACACACACACACACACACACACACACACACGGCTCACGCTCACTCACTTTCATAAGAGACTTTAGATGCATGCACTGCATGTTTAGAGCAGAAACACACACACACACGCATTCATACATACACACACACACACACTCACACACACACACACACACACACACACACACATTTCATACACACTCACTCACACACACACACACACTCACTCACACACACACACACACACACACACCACACACACACACACTCATCACACACACACACACACACTACTCTCACACACACACACTCACACACACTCTCACACACTACACACACACACTCACTCACACTACACACACACTCACACACACACACACACACACACACACACCACACACACACCACACTCACCACACACACACTCTCACACACACACACACACTCTCTCCCACACACACACACCACACACACCACACACCACACACACACCACACACCACACACACTCACACATCACACACTCTCACACACACACACACACCACACACACACACACTCTCACACACTACACACACACACACACACACACTCATCTCACACACACACACACCTCACAACACACTCACACACACCACACACTCACACACACTCTCACACACACACACACTCTCACACACACACACTCCACACACACTCAACACACTCACACACAACTCACACACACACACACACACACACATAACCACACACACACTCTCACACACTCACAACACACACACACACACTCTCTCACACACACACACACACACATCACACACACACACACACACACAGCACACACACACTCACACACACTCACACACACCAGACACTACACACTCTTCTCACACACACATTACACACATCACACTCTCTCATGCATGACACACACACTACATGACAACCATCAACAACTCCACACATACGACAACTCACACACACGACCATCACTCTACTCTCACAACACACTATCACTCACACACTCACAAGCCCCTCCACTCACTGAAATATGAAAAAGCTTCTCTGTGACATGAATGAATCAAACTCATCTCCAGCGCGTGAATGCGGCTGAAATCTCATAATCGCCTGACCTCGTGACCTCTCTCGCTCATACAGTCAACCAGTCCGGGTTTATTTATCATCAACACAGCTCACAGGGAGCGCTCGGGTAATGCTATGAACGTAATGTTAATAGAAGATTCATTTAGAGTTATCTGGTAATTTTTCCATTGCAGTGGTTCATGCATTTATTTGTGAATGCATCATGCATCTTTCTTTATGCATGCACAGTTTATGCATGTGCAACATGTTTTAGACTCCAGTTTTGTCACGTGATTTCATTATAATGCCTTTTTAATTCAGCGAGTGCTGTATTTTGGATTTTTAATCCAGCTGCATGAATAATATGCTAAGAAGCGAACGCTGTACTACACTACAGCTGCTGAGTCATGTGACCTTCACTTCCTGTCAGATTGAGTGAATGCACATGAACATCAATGTCAGAATCACACAGAGCATCACTGCAGAGGCTCGTACAGTTTATTTGTGAATGCATCATTCAACACGTTTATGCATGCAGCCGGTGTGCAATTATAAATGTTTCAGACTGCAGTGCATGTTTAATTCAGCAACTGCCATGCAGTTATCATCTCACAAATATCATTCATTTGCATTTTTAATCCAGATGCATGAAAAAATGTCTAATGCTACAATATAGCATTATGAATAGCAATAGAAAATACTATAATAAAATATACTAAAAATACCTGCTGAGTCGACAGACTGAACAACCTCACTCTCGACACACACACACACACACACGCACGCACACTCGCACACACACACTCAACACACAACACACACACTCAACACACACCACCACCACACTACACACACACACACTCAAACACACACCTCACACACACACACACACACCACACACACACCCTCACACACACACACACACACACACTCAAACACACACACACTAAACACACACACACACACACTCTCTCTCACACACACACACACACACAAACACCACACACACACACACTAAACACACACACCACACTCAACACACACACACACCACCACACACCACACACACACACTCACACCACACACACACACACACACACGCACGCACGCACACTCGCACACACACACACACACAAACACACACACACACACACACTCTCTCTCTCATCACACACACACACTCAAATACACACAACACACACACTCAAACACACCACACACACACACTCAAACACACACTCTCACACTCAAACACACACACACACACACACACACTCTCTCTCTCACACACACACACACACACTCAAACACACACACACTTAAACACACACACACACACTCAAACACACACACACACACACACACACACTCAAACACACACACTCACAACACACACGCACACACAACCACACAACACACACTCACAATCACACACAACACACACACACACAACACACCTCTCTCTCACACACACACACTCAAATACACACAACACACACACACACACACACACTCTCCTCTCACACACACACACACACACTTAACACACACACACTAACACACACACTCTCCACTCACACAACACACAACACACACACACACTCCTAAACCACCACACACATCAACACACACCACACACTCAAACACACACGCACACAACACACACAACACTCTCTCTACAAAAACAACTACACACACACACACACACACACACGTTATCCTCCTCCACGGTGAATCACCAGCACTAAACCATCACACATTGAGATTCAGCTCAAACCCGTCTGAACGCTCTCTACACCGACCAGCACAAACAGCCTGACACATACTCCACAAGCAACGCAGAACAACCACAGACATGAATCTGACCGTTACATAAGCGAAAACACAGTTTTGTTTGGACAAAAAATCCAGAACTGAGCATAGATATTCCACGCTCTCAGAAACACTTCACTGTCCTGAAAGAACGGCCTCATCATCAGAGATTTACTGTAAATAACAGAGCTGTGATGACAGTCAATACTTCAGCTGTTCCTGTAATATTCACAGCATCTCAGCATCTCTCTGAGGCCTGTTTTACAGCGTCCTACAGCTGATCACATAACTCTCAGTATCGTTCAAAAATTTTCGATACCGATACCGATACCTTGAGTTGATACCGGTTCCTGAACGATACTTTTTTCGATACCAATTTTATGAAATCAGATTTAACAAGATTACATTATCTCCAAAAACTTTGTTTTTATTTTTTTCAGCTTGTTGACATTTATACAGACTCAGACTCATCTCCTGAGCCACTGCACAAAAGGAACTAAATATATCCAATAAATCAGTGCAAATAATTTTAATAAAGCTCAAATAGTTTTCAGTTTACACTCGTGCGTGTTCGTTTTAATACGCATAGCTCAGACAGAATCATCATTTCTATTCATTTATTCTAGGTTAAAGACTTCAAGAAATTGAAAATCTTTATCTACTTATAAGTGGGTGTTTTATTTTCTTTCACCATATGTTTTATTGTTATTAAATTATGTGTTGTAGTAGGTCTAATTATTTGAATGCATAGAAACTACTTAGTTTATTCAAATTTAATAGCCTTATGAAATGTTTTATTTTAACTCAGAAATTCTGTATCTGGTTTTCAAATGAAGGCATAAAACATTAATTTAATTTATCTTTTAAATTATTGAAAATCAAACTTATTTATTTTGGCAAACAACATTTTACTATTAAAATTAAAACATGGAATAAATGTTGTGTGATCATTTCTTAAAAAAAAAATAAAGTTTTAATAATTTTAATAGTAGCCTAGTAGTAGCAGTATGTACTGTCTGCTGAACAATATTAATATATTTCTGCTGTGTCTTCCAAATTAAACCGGACTTTTATTTTGACGGGTTGCCGTGAATACCTTTACAGTTCTGTGTGTATATGATGTGAGGATAGTGTTACTCAAATCAAATGGTAAAATGCTCATGGAGTGACTCTCAGAGCAGTTCTGGAGATGTTGTTCATGTGTTTATGTCCTCATTTAGACGCAGACGCTGAAATCACCGCGAGCGTCACACTACTGACAGACTTATGAATTAATATTCAGTAATATTATGGATGTCACAGCACTGCCAGATCAGAAAACGTAAATGATCTGAATAATGACTCTATCGTTTACAGCTGAAATTGAGTTTGTTTCATAATTGATGAATTTTACAACATTAACACTGTTATTTTTCTTTTTATTTCTGTGAAGCTGCTTTGAAACAAACTACGAGAGATTGTTTTTTGTCGCAGAATAAAAAAATATAACTTTGTATCTCACAATTCTGTCTTTTTTTCGCAATTCTGAGATATAAAGGCAAAGTTGTGAGATAAAAAGTTGCATTTACCCTTTTTTATTCCACGGTGGAAATGAAACAATATAAAACAAAACAAAAACAGACGTGTGAGATGTATTTAATAATTAGTTTATACCTCGCAATTTTGAATTTTGAGAAAAAAGTTTGAATTGTGAGACAAAATGTTGTAATTATGAACTTATTTATTAACATAATTATTAATATGTGACCCTGGAGCACAAAACCAGTCATAAGGGTCAATTTTATATCTATATATAGCTGATAAATAATCTTTCCATTGATGTATGGTTTGTTAGGACAATATTTGGCTGAGATGCAACTATTTGAAAATCTGCAAAAAAATCTAAATATTGAGAAAATCACCTTTAAAGTTGTTCAGATGAAGTTCTTAGCAATGCATATTACTAATCAAAAATTAAGTTTTGATATATTTACGGTAGGAAACTTACTAAATATCTTCATGGAACATGATCTTAATATCCTAATGATTTTTGTCATAAAAGAAAAATGTATAATTTTGACCCATACAATGTATTGTTGGTTATTCCTACAAATATACCTGTGTTACTTATGACTGCTTTTGTGCTGCAGGGACACATATTTTCATCCCATGGTGAAAACAAGCTTCCATAATAATCCGTATAAAGTTTTATAGAAATAAACGTGACTTAATTGACCCATGAATCCGGACCAGATAAACCACAGACCAAACCAGAACTCACTGCTGGTTTAACCTGGTTTTCTGTGTTATTTCGCAGAATTGCGCCTCATTTATTCTCCATAAGAATGAAACAGAATCTGGTTTAAAGTAAATCTGCTGAGCTCTTGTTATAATCTCTAGGGATGAATCTAAACAGAAAATTATTTAATACCTCGTTTAGCGGCTTTACA
>CM041802.1:44379859-44387359 GCA_023376895.1 Aspiorhynchus laticeps
CTCACACACTCACACACACACACACACACAAACACACACGCATACTGACACATACACACACACACACACACACACACACACACACTCACACACACACACACACACACACACACACACACACACACACACACACACACACACACACACTCACACACACACTCACACACACACTCACACACACCCTTCACGCTACGTTTGTTGAGTCTGTCACTCTATATCAGAGGAGACACGGGCTGTGCTGTGGTTGCCATGGTGACCTGGCTAGTGTGTCTATGGGATGCTGAGCAGCCTCATGTCTCCATGGTACCCAGAAGCCTTTGGGATGCAGCACAAAGCCTGTGTCTCTCCTCTGACGGTATCTACTCTCTCAATTCACTGACCTACATTTTTATCAATGAATATCTTGAAATACGGCAAATTATGGAATGCAACCGTAGATTTTACAGCTGTTGTTTTGATTCCTCTAAGGATTTTAAAGGAATAGTCTAATCTAAAAATTAACATTAGTTGTAAATGTGCTTATAAGGAGATCAGGATGAGTTTGTTTCTTCATCAGGTTTGTAGAAATGTGTCTCTGCAGTGAATGGGTGCTGTCAGAATGAGAGCTGATAAAAACATCACAATAATCCACACCACTCCAGTCCATCGGTTAACATAATTGTGGATTTATTGTGATGTGTTTATCAGCTCTCATTCTGACGGCACCCATTCACTGCAGAGCATCCATTGCTGAGACACTGATGCAATGCTATGAAGCGGTGGGTACATTTTTTGGCTGAACTGTTTCTTTAAGAACAGTGATCGGTGACTGTATGTCAGTGTCCCGAAGCGCTGCAGTGCTAAAGCATCATCTGTCTGCCCTACTGTACTAATAACCTCATTATTGATCACAGCAGCAGCTGATCTGCAGCATCAGCATCACATCTAAACCACAGCATCTCCTACATGAGGACATTTGGACGTCTAAACAATCAATGTGCTACAACAAACAACAAACCTCAGTCTGGTGTGCAAGACTGATTCTGCCACAGAATATAAATATAAAAAAGGTAATTGTGACTTTTTCTCACAACTGCAAGTCGTGAAATGTAAACTCAGAATTGTGAGACATAAACATGTCCTTAAGTTTGATCAAACAATTAAATACATGTCTTCTGTAGAGTCGCTCATTTCATTCGTTTCATAACTGAATTGTACAACATTGACATTGAAAATGCTTTGAGTAAAACACTACTGTTATGGAGCTGACGAGACGTGAGACAGGCGGATCCATTTGCAAGGCTTTATTATTATACATGGTCAATACAGGCAGGGTCGGGCAGTAGCAAACAGGTATGGCAGGGGCAAGACACAAGAATAATCCAAGGGCAAGCGAGGGTCGGCGATCGGCGTACAATATCCAGAGGGCTAGGCAAAGAGAATAAACTAAGAACACGGGCAGGAATCAGAACACAGGAATTCAAACTAGGTAAACGCGTTGACTGTAGCTAGGCTAAACAATACTCGGCCGTGAGTGGCAGAAAGTCCAGAGTTTATATAGTGTGTGTGTGTGTGTGTGTGTGTGTGTGATTGGGTGATGGTGATTGTGAGATTGTTTTCAGGTGTGTGCGTGATCAGTGCAGACAGCTGTGTAGTGCAGTGGATGATGGGAAATGTAGTCCTTGAGTGATCTGTGACTGACTGTGTGATGGGTGAGTGACCTCTAGAGGTGAATGAAGAGAAGTTCATGGCTAGGATTTGTGACATAGCCCCCCCCCCAAGGAGCGGCTTCCAGACGCTCCTAAACAGTCCTAGGTGGGCGGTGGAGCGGAGGCGGAACAGGGGGAGGGACGGAGGGCCAGGTCCATGTGGAAGCCAGGGCGGAGAGGATGGAACTGGAACCCACCAGGGCGGAGCAGATGGACCCGGAGCCCACCAGGTCGGAGCAGACAGAACTGGAGCTCCCCAGGGCGGAGCAGACGGACCTGGAGCCCACCAGGGCAGAGTGGACGGGACTGGAGCCCCCCAGGGCGGAGCAGGCAGGACTGGAGCCCCCCAGGGCGGAGCGGACGGACCTGGAGCCCCCCAGGGCGGAGCAGACGGGACCAGAGCTCCCCGCAGGGAAGCAGACTGGGCAGGTAACTCTGACAGGACCTGGAAGCAGAGGAGAGTAAGGACAAACAACACAGGGAGAGCAGAGACAGACAACACTGGGAGAACAGAGACAGACAACACAGGGAGAGCCTTCACGATCTCAGGGGCCGTGCCAGGGCAGGACAGGAAATCCCAGACGGCCCCCGTAGCCATGACCGGGCCGGACAGGGAATCACCGACGGCCTCCTTAGCCGTGTCAGGACAGGGCGAGAGTTCATAGACGGCCTCCGTAGCCATGACAGGGCCGGACAGGGAATCACAGACGGCCTCCTTAGCCGTGTCAGGACAGGGCGAGAGTTCATAGACCGCCTTCCTAGCTGTGACAGGACAGGGTGAGAGTTCATAGATGGCCTCCATAGCCGTGACAGGACAGGATGAGAGCTCACAGACGGCCTTCATAGCCGTGACAGGACAGGGCGAGAGTTCACAGACGGCCTCCATGGCCGGGACAGGACAGGGTGAGAGTTCATATACGGCCTCCATAGCCATGACAGGACAGGATGAGAGCTCACAGACGGCCTTCTTAGCCGTGACAGGACAGGGCGAGAGTTCACAGACGGCCTCCATGGCCGGGACAGGACAGGGTGAGAGCTCACAGACGGCCTCCATAGCCGTGACAGGACAGGGCGAGAGTTTACAGGAGGATACCACCGACACCTCTGGAGGTTCTGCAGCTAACGCCGACACCTCTGGAGGTTCTACGGTGGTAACCTGACCGGGTGAGAGTATATTGCTGGGCGCCACCACCTTGCCAGGGGCTGAGGCTCGCACCACCGCTTGGGGAGGTTCTGCAGCAGATGCCTTCCCCTGGGGCAGTACAGTGGTGGTGTATGTGGCCCAAATGCAACATAGTGCGATCCCTATCATGGGAAGCGCCTCAGACAGGGAAATCAGTTCAGAAACAGGAGGACCGAAGTGAGTGGATTTGGGGATACCAGCAGTGCGTACAGACACCAGCTGTGCATCCCTCACGCTGGATATCAACCGGAGAACTTGAAGGACTGACCTTGAGTCTCTGGGTAGGATAGGTGCTGGCTGAGGAGCTGAGACGTGAAGAGGTTCTGGCTGAGGAGCTGAGACGTGAATGGGCTCTGGCTGAGAAGCTGAGACGTGAAGGGGCTCTGGTTGAGGAGCTGAGACGTGAAGAGGTTCTGGTTGAGGAGCTGAGACGTGAAGAGGCTCTGACTGAGGAGCTGAGACGTGAAGAGGCTCTGACTGAGGAGCTGAGACGTGAAGAGGCTCTGACTGAGGAGCTGAGACGTGAAGAGGCTCTGACTGAGGAGCTGAGACGTGAAGAGGCTCTGGCTGAAGAGCTGTGACGTGGTCTGACTCTGGCTGGTCAGCTGTGATGTGGCGAGACTCTGGCTGGTCAGCTGTGACGTGGCGAGACTCTGGCTGGTCGGCTGTGACATGGCGTGACTCTGGCTGGTCGGCTGTGACGTGGCGAGACTCTGGCTGGTCAGCTGTGACGTGGCGAGACTCTGGCTGGTCAGCTGTGACGTGGCGTGACTCGTGACGATCAACTGTGGCTTGGCGTGACTCTTGACGATCAACTGTGGCTTGGCTTGACTCACGGAGATCACAGGTGGCTTGGCTTGACACGTGATGATCAACTGTGGCTTGGCTTGACTCACGGAGATCACTGGTGGCTTGGCTTGACTTGTGATGATCAACTGTGCTTTGGTTGGACTCGTGACGATCAACTGTGGCTTGGCTTGACTTGTGATGATCAACTGTGCTTTGGCTTGACTTGTGACGATCAACTGTGGCTTGGCTTGACTCACGGAGATCACTGGTGGCTTGGCTTGACTTGTGACGATCAACTGTGCTTTGGTTGGACTTGTGACGATCAACTGTGGCTTGGCTTGACTTGTGACGATCAACTGTGCTTTGGCTTGACTTGTGACGATCAACTGTGGCTTGGCTTGACTCACGGAGATCACTGGTGGCTTGGCTTGACTTGTGACGATCAACTGTGCTTTGGTTGGACTTGTGACGATCAACTGTGGCTTTGCTTGACTTGTGACGATCAACCGTGGCTTGGCTTGACTCACGGAGATCACTGGTGGCTTGGCTTGACTTGTGACGATCAACTGTAGCTTGACTTGACCTTTTAACATAGGCTGTGACTTGACTTGGTTTTTCAACATCAGCGGTGACCTGACTTGACTCCTTAACATCAGCGGTGACTTGACTTGGCTTTTTAACATCAGCGGTGACTTGACTTGACTCTTTAACATCAGCGGTGACTTGACTTGACTCTTTAACATCAGCGGTGACTTGACTTGACTCTTTAACATCAGCGATGACTTGACTTGACTCTTTAACATCAGCGGTGACTTGACTTGACTCTTTAACATCAGCGGCGACTTGACTTGACTCTTTAACATCAGCGGCGACTTGACTTGGCTTTTTAACATAGGCTGTGGCTTGACTGGGCTTTTTAACATAGGCCGTGACTTGACTTGGTTCTTTAACATCAGCGGCGATTTGACTTGGCTTTTTAACATAGGCTGTGACTTGACTTGGTTCTTTAACATCAGCGGTGACTTGACTTGGCTTTTTAACATAGGCTGTGGCTTGACTTGGCTCTTTAACATCAGCGGCGACTTGACTTGGCTTGTGACTGGCAGCAATGACGCTACGGGGTGTTGTTGTGGCCGCCATTTTGTGAGCGTGCTCTAGCGCAGCTGTGATCACACAATTGGGTGCGGTGTCTCGTTCCTCCGCGACCCCCACAGTAAACGAAGAGCCAACACATAGCAAAGCATAGTCCAGGAACTGACTGAGAGATGAACGGGGACCCTCACGGGTTAGCTGTGATTTCAGCGGCTGATTAATGCCCTCACAAAAGAAGTCTATGAGTACACAGTCCGGCAGATCAGAAAAATGGGCGAGGTCTAAGTATTCTTGTATATACTCCTCAAGTGGTCGCAAGCCCTGCCTGAGGTGTAACAAAATTCTTGCAATGTCCATACCTGGCCAATATCCACTAGAAAAGCCGCTGGATCCTTTGTTGGCCGAGTATTCTGTTATGGAGCTGACGAGACGTGAGACAGGCGGATCCATTTGCAAGGCTTTATTATTATACATGGTCAATACAGGCAGGGTCGGGCAGTAGCAAACAGGTATGGCAGGGGCAAGACACAAGAATAATCCAAGGGCAAGCGAGGGTCGGCGATCGGCGTACAATATCCAGAGGGCTAGGCAAAGAGAATAAACTAAGAACACGGGCAGGAATCAGAACACAGGAATTCAAACTAGGTAAACGCGTTGACTGTAGCTAGGCTAAACAATACTCGGCCGTGAGTGGCAGAAAGTCCAGAGTTTATATAGTGTGTGTGTGTGTGTGTGTGTGTGATTGGGTGATGGTGATTGTGAGATTGTTTTCAGGTGTGTGCGTGATCAGTGCAGACAGCTGTGTAGTGCAGTGGATGATGGGAAATGTAGTCCTTGAGTGATCTGTGACTGACTGTGTGATGGGTGAGTGACCTCTAGAGGTGAATGAAGAGAAGTTCATGGCTAGGATTTGTGACAACTACAACCAAAGGTGACTTGACTCACAAGAAAAAGGAAGAACAAGCACTATTTTGCAATGTTTGTATATGACAGGTGTAAAAAGATCAATTCAAAGATTACTGGAGCTTGTTTTACAAGAAATACTATTTCAATCTTTCTACGTCAATCTTTCTATCTGTTGCTTGAATTTCATTGTGATAATTGTGACGTTTCTCAGTGGAAATTGTTTCTACACACTCTTAAATATAAAGGTGCATCAAAGGTTGTTCACAGCGATGCATAGAAGAACCATTTTTGGTTCCACAAAGAACCATTCAGTCAAAGAAGCATCTCTTTCTTACCTTTTTAACATCTGAAGAACCTTCTTTTGCCACAAACAACCATCAAAGGTTCTTCAGATGTTAAAGATTCTTTATGGAACCATTTAGACACAAAAAGGTTATTCTGTGGCATCGTGAAGCTCCTTTATTTTTACCAGTTCTTGTCAGTACACTGCAAAAATGATTTTCTTACTTAGTCTTGTTTTCTAGTATAAATATCTAAACATTCTTGAATCAATCTGCATTTACTGTACAAGTGAAATGATTTAAAGTGCCCCTATTATGCCATTTTTAAGGTAGCTAATATTGTTTTATGAGTGTCCTAAAACATAAGTCATTTTACTCGTACAGTAAATGCATCTTGATTCAAGAATGTTTATATATCTATACTAGAAAACAAGACAAAAACACTAAGTAAGAAAATAATTTTTGCAGTGTGTATGAGAGTCAAGCTCATGATCAGCTGGACATTACGCCGGTTCCTGACCGGTGGAGAGGTCAAATCTGATTAGCAGACTAAAACCACAGGAACAATGTTTAAGATTAGCTCCATCCATGCATTTATGAGTGTCCTACACACACATACAGTCATTTTACCACACAGTACACATCATCTTGATTCACAGACATGTTTACTATATCTATACTAGACACACACACAGACAGAGAACACTAAGTAAGAAAACATTTTCAAAGATCAAGCTCATGACAGCTGGACATTACCCGGTTCACTGACCGGGAAGTCAACATCTGATTACAGACTAACACACCACAGGACACGAGACAGATACACACACCATCATTAGTCCAGACACAACACAACACACACACCACACACACGACACACACAGACACACACAGACACAGACACAGACACACACACACACACACACACACACACACACAGACACACACACACACAGACACACACACACACACAGCACACACGACACACCACACAGACACACAACACACACACAACACAGACACACACAACACAACACAACACAACACAACACAGACACAGACACACACACACACAACACAGACACACACACACACACACACAACACACACACACACGACACAGACACAGACACAACACAACACACACAGACACACACACGACACAACACAGACACAGACACACACACCACACACAGACACAGACACACCACAGACACACACACAGACACAGACACAGACACACACAGCACACACACACACACAGACACAGACACACACAGACACACACACAGACACAGAACACACAGACACAGACACAGACACACACAGACACACAGACACACACACAGACACAGACACAGACACACACACACACACACACACAGACACAGACACAGACACACACAGACACAGACACAGACACAGACACACACACTCACACACAGACACACACACACACACACACAGACACAGACACACACACAGACACACACACAGACACACACAGACACAGACACAGACACACACACACACACACACACACAGACACACACACACACAC
>CM041802.1:44392878-44397878 GCA_023376895.1 Aspiorhynchus laticeps
AGAGAGAGAGAGAGAGAGAGAGAGAGCAGAGAGAGAAGAGACAGAGAGAGAGTGAGAGAGAGAGAGAGAGAGACAGAGAGAGAGAAGAGACAGAGAGAGAGAGAGAGAGAGAGCGAGAGACAGAGAGAGGTTGAACAAAGCTTTATTTTAACATTAAATCCAAAATTTTACAACACCACCATTACGGTCATTTTTTTCTCTCAACAACAATTTAAATGAATTAAAAATTAAAAAAACAAAACTCCTCATCAGTAACACATAAAACCTCATTAATACCCCAAATTTCTAAAAAACTCTCAACATTATTAATTAGTTTATAATATGAAAATTCCATTTTTATCCTACCTTTTACCATACACTTCAACATCATTTCTGCATCTATTGAACCAAGTTCTAATTCTTTGTTTTTCCTTGTTTTCCACATTGCAAGCTTTGCTGTACCAATTAAATAATTTAACAAACACACTTTTCCTCTATCTACCACTTTGTATTTGAGTCCCCCAATAAAAACTCCATTGGAAAACTCCTCATCAAAACCCCGAAACCAAGCATTAAGCAACCTGAAAAGACTTCCAAGTCTCGAACACCTTAAAAACAAGTGTTCTACAGTTTCTTCAACCATACAAAACCTACACTCCCCCAAACTGCTGGATTCAGATGTGCTACATGTCTGTTTGTAGCTATGGCCCTGTGAATAATCCTCCATTGCAGATCAGCTGTCCGCTTCTCAATTGGAGGCTTATACAGGGCTCGCCACCTATACTCTCTAGAAAGTCTGGTTCCATTGTCTCCATCCACTTTGAAAAACTGTGCCTGCTGAGTGAGTTCATGTGAATAATTTTCACTGTAACATAGTACAATGCTTTTTTCGATGCAATGTCAAACTCTTCCAGTTGCGGAGTTTTAAAAAACAGTATAGATCCATCAAGTTCTTCTTGTTCTCTACTGACAGCAGGACTTATTTTAAACCTTGGAAAATCTCCTTTCAACTGTTGTACCTTCCCTCCAACAACAAGGTTCCTGTAACTGCTTGGTAGAACAGCAAAAATGTCATCTCTCAGTTTCGAAGCAATTCTTGTTGAGCATAAACCAGACAATTCTCTAAAAGTTTCCACTGAACTCCATCCACCATTATCCAGTAAATGTCCCAGTTTAGTGACTCCATTCTTTAGAAGAGTTCTTCGAATGCTTACTGATGACAAAAATCTGGTCCGAATCAGTGGATTATTAAATAATGGTTCCTCATTAATCCAGTCCCCAGCTTCATTCAAATTTCTCTCCACTTTCAAGACCTTACTCCAAGCTTGTATCATTGCCTTATAGAAGAAAGTGAGATTGTCCAGTCTCAGCCCATCCATTTCCATTAAAAACAAGTGTTTATCTAGTCCAAAACTTCAACCTTCTGCTCAGAATGCACATGCCGTCTGTATCCATGATAATCCTTCTTGATAAAGCAGTTTCTGTACTGTTTGCAGTCTGAAAGAAGCAATTTCGACTCTTCACATCCACCAGACCTTGACCTCCTTCATGTACTGGTAAGTAAAGTACTGCAGCTCGAGTCCAGTGTTCACCACTCCAGAAAAAGTCTACAATCATCCTCTGTATATTGCAAATCAGTTCACTTGGTGGTTCCAGAACAGTAACTTTATGCCACAATGTAGAAGCTGCCAGATTATTTGCCACTAAAACTCTCCCTCTGTAGGATAATTGTGGCAATAGCCATTTCCATTTAGACAATCGAGCTACCACCTTCTCCAGCACTCCCTCCCAATTCTTCTTTTTAAAACTTTCTTTTCCTAAAAGAACACCTAATACTTTTATACCCTCCCTCCCCATGTCAAACCTCCTGGAAGTATTGGAGGTCCAGTGTCTCTCCACCGTCCAATGATAAATCCCTCAATTTTTCTCCCAATTAACCTTAGCTGAGGAAGCCAACTCATATTGCCCAATGCTTGCCTTCAAAGCCATCACATCATCCTGTCCAGAAATACAAAGAGTTACATCATCGGCATAAGCAGACATGTACACTTTAAAAGTTTCCTTTACACCTGCAACTAAAAAACCACCAAGTTTTTCTCTTAACTTACATAACAAAGGTTCAATTGGCAAGACTATATAATTGTCCAGAAAGAGGACAACCCTGTCTAATACCTCTTGTGACTGTTACTGGGGCACTTATTCCACACCAACCTTAATCAACACTGATACATCAAATATAAACAATTTAACATATGAAATAAATTGATCACCAAATCCAAAACTCTTTAACACCTTAAAAAGATAGTCATGATCCACCTATCACGAATGCTTTTTCTTGATCTATTGACAGGATACCCAAATCAGAATCATTTATACAACCATAATCAATCAAATTCTTAAAAAAAACAAATTATCCATTATTGACCGCTTTGGTATACAATATGTTTGATCTTTATGAATCAACATGTTTAAGCAAGTTTTTAGCCTATTTGCAATAGATTTTGATAATATTTTATAATCCAAACATAATAAAGACACGGGCCTCCAATTTTTTAAAAATCCTAAATCTCCTTTTTTTGGTAACAGCGAAAGTACAGCCCTCCTAAAACTAATAGGAAGTACTTCATTTTTGAAACTTTCTAATACAACTTCATAAAAATCTTCCCCTATTATTCCCCAAAAATGTTTATAAAATTCAGCTGTTAAACCATCTATTCTGGAGAACGACCCATAGACAACTGTTGCACTGCTTCTGTTAATTCTCCATATGTAATTATATCATCCAAGCTTTTCTTTTTCCTTGCTCCAACTGTGGTAAATCTTTGAGTAAGTCCTTTGCACTATCAGGATCACATTTCTCAGCACTGTACAACAACGAAAAAAAAATCAACCGCCAACTTTCTCATTTCAACTGGATTTGCTGTTAAATTTCCATTTGGACAACGAAGATGATGCATCTGTTTATATTGAACAGTCTTTTTTTCCAAGTTAAAAAAAATATGCAGTTGGGGCATCCATGTCCTTAATGGAAACAAAACCTTGACCTTACAAGTGCCCCTTTCACTCGTTCTTGCAACAAAGTTCCAAGTTCTTTCTCTTCTCATTTAAATTTATACCATTGCTCTGTACTCCTTTGTTATTTATCAAGTCCTCTTCCAAAATCGCAATTTCTTTTTGCAAACTTTGTATAGTTCTTTTCACATTCATAAAATTATAAGCAGAAACATTTTGACAAAACACTTTAATTTGTACCTTGCCCACATCCCACCATTGACTAAGATTTTCAAAATCACTTTTTCTTTCTTTCCATTTCTCCCCAAAACAACTTAAAACTATCACAAAAAACATTGTCCTTTAACATTTTTCATTAAAATGCCAATAATACTTAGGTCTTGAAGTTTGCTTCATGTTAAAATCAAACATGATCAAATGATGATCAGAAAAACCACTTGGCAATATTGATGCACTCATTACCCTATTTTCCGCCATCTTACTTAAATAAAATCTATCCAGTCTAGCACCACTAACCATATTTTCTGCTACTTTAATCCATGTATATTGTCTTTCTACCCTATATTCCTCCTTCTCCACACATCTATTAAATCATATTTCCCCATTATATTCGACAGTGATTCACTAGAGCGACTATGTGGTTCTTCACCATTTCTATCAATTAAAAAATTAATAGTGCAATTCCAGTCCCCTCCTAACACTAACCAAATATTATCATCAACTTTTTGAAGTGCTTTATGTAATTGATCAAAAACTCTTATTCTTTCTAGACCATTATTTGGAGCATAGACATTCACTAACACCAAAACATGTTCTCCATACTCTATTTTTAATAATAATACCCTTCCCTTTACAATCTCTTCAGTATATAAAATATTGACACTCAACCCTTTTTTAAATAATATAGCTACTCCAGCACTATTGTTTGTCCATGACTTAATACCAGATTTCCTTCCCACCATCTATTCCACTCAATTTCATTTTCATCATTGCTATGAGTTTCTTGTAAAAACACGACATTAAACCCGATTTATATTTAAAAACTCTGATACTACTGCCAATTTACCCCTATCTCTTCCTCCATTTATATTTAAAGAACCCACTTTTAAGTTCTCCATAAAGAGGTTAAAATATAAAGTGGACAGAGACAGAAGGAAAAAAATAAAACACATCATGAGAGTCACCCAGTGCATTTTAACCATTATTTTTTGAAGGGAAACGGCCCTTTATTTTTCCTCAGCTTCGTAACAAATTTCTTCAATCTAAACCTCTTCTGTTTGCTCAATACATCATAACTCACCGTACGCTGCAGTACTTTCACTGAAACAATAAACTTCTCCACATCTGGGAAGAAATCTTTCACCTCTACCGCTTTACCAAAACTTGTATCCAGAAAATCATTAATCTCATCAAAGAATACATCTCCTCCATATTTTGAGACCCGATCTCAGAGATATCCGAAAGCATATCATCGTCCCTTATTCCTTCCTCTCTATCCACCTCAATACAACTCAACATCTTGTTCATCTCCACATTGACTACTTCATTCATCTGAACAACCTCACTATCCTCACATGTTTCTAATCCAAGACTTTCCTCTGTTTCTACAGTCTTATCAGGAATATTTTTTCCTTGTCCTACACTACTGCAGGATGCAACATCATTTCCATCACTTTCTTTTATTTCCTTATGAGTCGTTTGCTCTCCATTAGATTCATTTCTGATCTCTGAATCAACAGCAGTACTCACATTAGGAGTCGTTTGCTCTCCATTAGATTCATTAACCACTGAGTCAACAGTGGGATTCGGTGTAACACTAACACCACTACTGCCAGCCTTATGTGGACATGTAGACCTTTTGTGCCCCACATCCCCACATTCAAAGCACTTTAAACTGCCTGTGCTAGCATAAACCATATACGTCTTCCCTTCATACGAAACTCTGAAAGACACATCCAAATCAGGTTGTTTCAGAAACATTGCCACCTGTCTCCTAAACGACATTACAT
>CM041802.1:44402878-44405378 GCA_023376895.1 Aspiorhynchus laticeps
ATATATATATATATATATACTGTATATATGTATGCGTCAAAATTATGCATTTTTCTTTTATGCCAAAAATCATTAGGATATTAAGATCATGTTCCATGAAGATATTTTGTAAATTTCTTACCGTAAATATATCAAAACTTAATTTTTGATTAGTAATATGCATTGCTAAGAACTTCATTTGAACAACTTTAAAGATGATTTTCTCAATATTTAGATTTTTTTGCACCCTCAGATTCCAGATTTTCAAATATCATCCTATCATAACAAACCATACATCAATGGAAAGATTATTTATTCAGCTTTCAGATGATGCATACATCTCAATATCACAAAATTGACCCTTATGACTGGTTTTGTGCACCAAATAATAAAATGACAAAACCACACAAAAAAATTACTAAAAGTTTAAAATTAAAATGAAAACTGAAAATATAAAAAATAAAACCTGATTAAAAATATTAATAAAACTATAATCAAACTTAATCGTCTCTCTCGTTAGATCTTCCACACGTTTATAAACTTCATCCAGTTCAATAGACTAAGAAAGACAGATCTAAGAAATAAACCTACATTAAATCTTGTTTTCTGAAAATTGACCTGAAATATAAACAGATATTTTCAGTTGGTTTACATATAAATGAGTGAAAGCTCCTGACCGATCATGAAGTCTGTGTCACTGAACACGTCTCTCTGTGCGGCTCCATCCGAGCGCTCCATCAGCTCCTCCATCACCGACACGTCCTCCATCAGCGTCTGAGACACACACACACACTCCTCCCTCAGATCAGCTCCTGATCCACACACACACACACACACACACACACACACACACTCCTCCCTCAGATCAGCTCCTGATCCACACACACACACACACTCCTCCCTCAGATCAGCTCCTGATCCACACACACACACACACTCCTCCCTCAGATCAGCTCCTGATCCACACACACACACACACACACACTCCTCCCTCAGATCAGCTCCTAATCCACACACACACACTCTCGCACACACACACACACACACACACACACACACACACACACACTCCTCCCTCAGATCAGCTCCTGATCCACACACACACACACACACACACACACACACTCCTCCCTCAGATCAGCTCCTAATCCACACACACACACTCTCGCACACACACACACACACACACACACACACACACACACACTCTCTCTCACACACACACACACACACACACACACACTCCTCCCTCAGATCAGCTCCTAATCCACACACACACACTCTCGCACACACACACACAACACACACACACACACACACACACACACTCTCTCTCACACACACACACACACACACACACACTCCTCCCTCAGATCAGATCCTAATCCACACACACACATGATGTCATGACAGATTACGGTCTGTAAGCGTCTCAGGAGCTGGTGTCTGGTGCTGACTGAAGCGTTTGAGGTGTTTGTTCTTACAGAACAAACAGATTGTTCTCAACTCTTACAGCTGATGACTTTGCAACTTTCTTCACAAATAAAACAAGAACCATCAGTGACCAATTCCTCACACCGCAAACTAATAATAACTTCATAACGACAAATACACAATCTCTCACCTCCTTTTCTCCTCTCTCGGAGACGGAGGTTTCCAAACTCATCCTTTCCAATCATCCCACTACTTGTCCGCTAGATCCTATCCCCACTCACCTCCTTCAAGCCATTTCTTCTTCGGTCGTACCTGCTCTTACTCACATTATCAACACCTCGCTTCACACTGGTACATTTCCCACAGCATTTAAGCAGGCTCGGGTAAGCCCACTGCTTAAAAAACCTGCTCTAAATCCAGCACTTTTAGAAAACTACAGACCGGTATCCCTTCTTCCATTCATTGCAAAGTCACTTGAGCGAGTTGTGTTCAACCAACTCTCTCTGTTTCTTGCTCAGAACAACATTCTGGACAACAACCAATCTGGCTTCAGAAGTGGACACTCAACTGAGACTGCCCTACTCTCGGTTACAGAGGCCCTGAGACTGGCAAGAGCAGCTTCCAAATCCTCTGTACTCATCTTGCTGGATCTGTCTGCTGCCTTTGACACAGTTAACCACCAGATCCTCATGTCCATCCTCAGAAAGATGGGCATCTCAGGAACCGCCCTCCTGTGGTTCGAGTCTTACCTCTCCGATAGGTCCTTCAGGGTGTCTTGGAGGGGTGAGGTTTCAAAGTCACAACTTCTTGCTACTGGAGTTCCTCAAGGCTCAGTGCTTGGACCACTTCTCTTCTCCATATACATGTCGTAATTAGGATTGGTTATTCAGAAGCATGGCTTTTCCTACCACTGCTATGCTGATGACACTCAACTCTACTTCTCATTCCAACCAGATGATCCGACGGTAACAGATCGCATTGCAGCCTGTCTGAGTGACATTTCTAGCTGGATGATGGACCATCACCTTCAGCTCAATCTTGCTAAGACAGAACTGCTCGTGGTCTCAGCCAACCCATCACTTCACCA
>CM041802.1:44410378-44455378 GCA_023376895.1 Aspiorhynchus laticeps
GACATTTGAAAGAGTTTCTGTTACACTGCAGAAGAGTAGAGCTTATGGAGTTTATGATTATGGATATTACTATTATAAGGCATTAAGCCTTGTTCAATGATCAGTAGCTTTAGTACAGTATTTATCAACTTGAGCTGTTTACAGTCTTTTAAATGTACAAAATAACTCAAATATAAACATCACTGACTTCTGAGAATCAGCCTAAAATAAATGAACACATTTCACTAATTATATTAAATTAATTGTTTAATTTAGGAGATTTTACATGATTTATTCAGGTAGATTCCATCAAAAAACAAGCCTTAAAAGTGTAATATTGTTACCATAATTGTTTTAAGTAAATATCCCGTTCCATTGTTTACAGTGTATTTGTGTCTGGGTCAGTTTGAACTAATGGTCAGTATATTGATCACATCTGATCAATATTTACAGTTTCTGAAAGGGTTAAAATCCTCATTCTGTCTACAATAATCATCAATCAGTCAATAACATAAATCATTACAGCAGCTGCTGAAAACATCTTCAGAGAAACAAACTAAACACAGATTAAACACCCGATACGTCACCGGTGTATCAGGTACATTTACCGTGTTTTACACCGTGTTTGTGTGGTATTTCATCACAGCAGTCTGAGTATTACTGAAGAGCTCGTTATTATTAATCATAATTTAACACAAAAAATCTACTGCGCTTAATATTGCAACAGCACTTCAAAACATCGTTAAACTGTGAGGACTTGAAATATAGATATTATAAATAATTTCTTTAAATACACTTAAAAGTCTCCAAATGCACTTCATAAGCTCGTTTAAACACGGCCTGGCGTTCCTCGTTAATTATGATACGTGCATGTCATCAGTAACTCAGATTTGACTTTAATAATTCAGAATCCAGATCATAAATCAGAGAAAATAACGGCAATTTAAATAGATTTTTTCTCAAAAATAGTCCTAAAAATATATTGCATATTCAGAAACAGGCTTAATAAAATATCTACTTTTTGTTCAGAAGAAATTGAAAGCAGAAAAACGTCCCAAAAATTTGAATTTTAATATCGAGGCTTTTTTTTTTCTGTAATCAGCTGCTTATTTTACTCTTTAAACATCATAAAGATATAGAGACGCTAGAAAATCATCTAACGGCCTGGACTAGTTAAGATTCATCATAACTAGTAACTCACCCAAAGATTAAACTTGTAGAAATAGTCAATGAAAATAATACATTACTGGTCCGAATTCATCAGAGGATCTTCTAGACTGTATTTCAGATTCATAATCCATATATTCTGCATCTAATATTTCAATCTAAACACATTTATGTTAAGGTGCTACTAAACAGGTCATGAAGAGCAAGTTATTAAACACAATGCAACTGGTGTCTAGATTAACTAAATGAAGCGTTATTAACTTTATGAAGGAGGAGAAACTCATACTGTATTTCATACTGTAATAAACTCAATATTTGTCCTTCATCTGTTATTATTCCAGCTGAGAAACTCTCACTTTGGGAATGTCTTGAATGAATGAAGCTGATTTGATCCAATTAAAGCTCTGCATCTAACAAAAATCAAGTTAAATTCGTAGCAAAGACAAAAACGGTTGGGAATGTAATAGTGCAATTTCTCTAGTTCGTCAAATTAATATTAAAATACATTTGTGCATTCTAGAGGATCTGATTCTAAAAGTTAATTTCATATAAAACATAGATCTGCTTACAAATCACTCCGTCTGTTGGTCGTGTTTAATCATGAATGTTTTGTGATTCTCACCGTCCTTTGGTTCGTTTGGTCAGATTTCAGAGAAAGAGGCTAAATTAATCATTTACAATAGCTACAAGACATAAGGCGACAATTTGAGCGCGACTGATAATCAGCAGAATGAAGAACATCAGAAACACGCTCTTAAAGAGACAGTGCACCCAAAAATCACATGGATACTGTGGAAGTCAATGGCTGCCGTCAAGTGTGCCGTCTTCTTTTGTGCTTAACAGACGAAAGAAACACTTAAGACCCGTTCACACCAAAAACTGTAACGATAACTATACGCAAAAAAAATAAAAATGGAATTTCAATCAAAAATTGCTAATAAATGTAAGTAATTATAAAGAAACAGCAAGTGACACATTGAATTAAATGTGACATTTAGAAGTAAAAAAACTAATAAAGATAATCTGTTTTATTTATAACTTCAAAAAATCATTATAGAATTAAAAAAAATCTACTTCATTCAGCGGACGTTATTGTTTTGTTTATTATAAGATTGCTGTCTGTCGCTTTAAATGCTCAAACTCTTTAAAGTGTTTTTATTGTTTATCATTTAGACCATATGTGACCCTGGAGCACAAAACCAGTCATAAGGGTCAATTTTGTGAAATTGAGATTTATGCATCATCTGAAAGCTGAATAAATAGCTTTCCATTGATGTATGGTTTGTTATGATAGGACAATATTTGAAAATCTGCAAAAAAATCTAAATATTGAGAAAATCACCTTTACATTTACATTTACATTTAATCATTTAGCAGACGCTTTTATCCAAAGCGACGTACAAATGAGGAGAACAATAGAAGCAATCAGACCATCGAGAGAGCAACAGTATACAAGTGCCATGACAAGTCTCAGTTAGTCTAGCACAGTACACGTAGCTAGGAATTTTTTTTTTTTTTTTTTTTTTTTTTTTAAATAGAATAGGTAAGTTAGTATTAGTTAGTCAGGTGCTGGCGAAAAAGATGTGTCTTTAGATGTTTTTTGAAAATGGCTAAAGACTCAGCTGTTCGAATTGAGATCGGGAGGTCATTCCACCAGCTGGGCACAGTCCAGGAAAAGGTCCGTGAGAGTGATTTGGTACCTCTTTGGGATGGCACCACAAGGCGTCGTTCACTTGCAGAACGCAAGCTTCTGGAGGGCACATAAGTTTGAACCAGCGAGTTTAGGTATATTGGTGCAGTGGCAGTTGTGGTCTTGTAGGCAAACATCAGTACCTTGAATTTGATGCGAGCGGCTATTGGTAGCCAGTGTAACCTGATGAAGAGAGGGGTAACGTGAGCTTTTTTTGGCTCATTAAAGACCACTCTGGCTGCTGCATTCTGGATCAGTTGCAGAGGCTTGATAGTACATGCGGGAAGGCCCGCCAAGAGAGCATTACAATAGTCCAGTCTGGAGAGAACAAGAGCTTGGACAAGGAGTTGTGCAGCTTGCTCTTGCAGGAAGGGCCTAATCTTCCTAATGTTGTATAAGGCAAATCTGCAGGACCGGGCCGTTGTAGCAATATGGTCCGTGAAGCTTAACTGATCATCGATCACAACTCCAAGGTTCCTGGCAGTCCTGGAAGGAGTTATGGTTGATGAACCCAGCTGTATAGAGAAGTTGTGGTGAAGTGATGGGTTAGCGGAGAACACGAGCAGTTCTGTCTTAGCAAGATTGAGCTGAAGGTGATGGTCCATCATCCAGCTAGAAATGTCACTCAGACAGGCTGCAATGCGATCAGTTACCGTCGGATCATCTGGTTGGAATGAGAAGTAGAGTTGAGTGTCATCAGCATAGCAGTGGTAGGAAAAGCCATGCTTCTGAATAACCGATCCTAATGACGACATGTAGATGGAGAAGAGAAGTGGTCCAAGCACTGAGCCTTGAGGAACTCCAGTAGCAAGAAGTTGTGACTTTGAAACCTCACCCCTCCAAGACACCCTGAAGGACCTATCTGAGAGGTAAGACTCGAACCACAGGAGGGCGGTTCCTGAGATGCCCATCTTTCTGAGGATGGACATGAGGATCTGGTGGTTAACTGTGTCAAAGGCAGCAGACAGATCCAGCAAGATGAGTACAGAGGATTTGGAAGCTGCTCTTGCCAGTCTCAGGGCCTCTGTAACCGAGAGTAGGGCAGTCTCAGTTGAGTGTCCACTTCTGAAGCCAGATTGGTTGTTGTCCAGAATGTTGTTCTGTGCAAGAAACAGAGAGAGTTGGTTGAACACAACTCGCTCAAGTGACTTTGCAATGAATGGAAGAAGGGATACCGGTCTGTAGTTTTCTAAAAGTGCTGGATTTAGAGCAGGTTTTTTAAGCAGTGGGCTTACCCGAGCCTGCTTAAATGCTGTGGGAAATGTACCAGTGTGAAGCGAGGTGTTGATAATGTGAGTAAGAGCAGGTACGACCGAAGAAGAAATGGCTTGAAGGAGGTGAGTGGGGATAGGATCTAGCGGACAAGTAGTGGGATGATTGGAAAGGATGAGTTTGGAAACCTCCGTCTCCGAGAGAGGAGAAAAGGAGGTGAGAGATTGTGTATTTGTCGTTATGAAGTTATTATTAGTTTGCGGTGTGAGGAATTGGTCACTGATGGTTTTTGTTTTATTTGTGAAGAAAGTTGCAAAGTCATCAGCTGTAAGAGTTGATGAAGGAGGAGGGGGAGGTGGACAGAGAAGAGAAGAGAACGTTTTGAAGAGTGCGCGAGAGTCGGAACAGTTGTTAATTTTGTTGTGGTAGTATGTCATTTTAGCAGTGGAGACATTTGCAGAGAAGGAAGAGAGGTGTGACTGATACACAGTAAGGTCGGTAGAGTTTTTGGATTTGTGCCATTTCCTCTCTGCAGCCCTTAGTTTAACACGATGTTCACGGAGAACATCGGACAACCAGGGGGCAGAGGGGGTAGCGCGTGCTGATCTGGATGAAAGGGGGCAAAAGTTGTCTAAGCAAGATGTTAGAGTGAAGCAAAGAGCGTCAGTAGCACTGTTTGTGTCGAGTGCTGAAAACTGAGAGGGTGAAGGTAGTGCGGATGAAACCATTGAGGATAGGCGAGAGGGAGAGAGCGAGCGTAGGTTATGTCGAAAGGTGACCTGCGAAGGGGCGTGTGCTATGTCAGGAGTTAGTGTGAGGTTAGAAGTGATGAGGAAGTGGTCTGAGGTGTGCAGCGGAGTTACTAATGCGTTGTCAGTGGAGCAGTAGCGTGTGTAGATGAGGTCCAGTCGGTTACCTGATTTGTGAGTAGCCGTAGTAGACACTCGTTTGAGGTCAAATGAAGTGAGAAGAGTGTTGAAGTCAGTAGCCTGGGGTTTTTCTAGGTGGATGTTGAAGTCACCGAGCAGTACCAGAGGAGTACCATCTTCAGGAAAGTTTGAGAGTAACACATCCAACTCCTCCAAGAAGTCACCCAGTTGACCTGGGGGACGATACACAACTACAACGTGGATTTTAGCAGGGTGAGTAATAGTAATCGCATGAGATTCAAATGAACTGTTGCCTGTAGGAGATGGTAGAAGATCAAATTTCCATTCGTTTGAAATAAGGAGACCAGTGCCTCCACCCCTCCCAATCGTGCGAGGGGTGTGGGAAAACGTGAAATTAGTGGAGAGAGCTGCAGGAGTGGCAGTGTCCTCAGGTTTGATCCAAGTCTCAGTTAGGGCCATGAGGTTGAGACCGGAAAGGGTAGCAATAGAAGGAATAAAATCTGCTTTGTTTACAGCAGACTGGCAGTTCCAAAGACCAATTGGAACAGAGAGTAAAGTAGTAGAGGACAGAGGGACCGTTCGTAGATTATTAGGATTGGCCTGCCTCCAACGTACAGCGCGTGCTCTCCGAGTGTTAGTAGTGATAGTACAGATTTGAAAGCACATAGTGAGTACAATTGATTAAAAATTAGATGAGTACAAGTTAGACAAAAAGTAGAAAGGGGAGAAAGCAATACTCAAGTGCCTTGTCGGTGTCCTTGCTCGGTGGAGTCGTGCAAGGTAGAGTCGATCGTCTTTACACTCGTCGGTCTTCACACGAGGAGGGCTTCACACGAGGGCTGCCGCGACCGCTGCCGCGGTGTACAAATCAGTTTTATACTTGCCTAATTACTAGTCCCTGAAGTCAGCTGACCACGCCTTTCTACTTAGCAAACCGAAACTGGGAACTCCCGCGATAAGCACGAGAACAAACGCGACTTGCGAACGCGTTTACCAGGTAAAACACAGTATGCAAAAATAATGGTTCCTAGCAACGACAACTGAGCTGAAATCTAATGAGAAAACAAGACAAAACACTTACAAACTGATGCTCTCTTCTGCTGATCGATTGTTCCTTCTAACAAATGTCACTGAATCAGGTAAATAAGTACTTTCTCTGGCTTAGACCACGCCTTTCTACTTAGCAAACCGAAACTGGGAACTCCCGCGATAAGCACGAGAACAAACGCGACTTGCGAACGCGTTTACCAGGTAAAACACAGTATGCAAAAATAATGGTTCCTAGCAACGACAACTGAGCTGAAATCTAATGAGAAAACAAGACAAAACACTTACAAACTGATGCTCTCTTCTGCTGATCGATTGTTCCTTCTAACAAATGTCACTGAATCAGGTAAATAAGTACTTTCTCTGGCTTAGACCACGCCTTTCTACTTAGCAAACCGAAACTGGGAACTCCCGCGATAAGCACGAGAACAAACGCGACTTGCGAACGCGTTTACCAGGTAAAACACAGTATGCAAAAATAATGGTTCCTAGCAACGACAACTGAGCTGAAATCTAATGAGAAAACAAGACAAAACACTTACAAACTGATGCTCTCTTCTGCTGATCGATTGTTCCTTCATAAGTATTAAAGGTCATAAGTATCACAATGTGATACTTATGACCTTTAAAGTTGTTCTTAGCAATGCATATTACTAATCAAAAATTAAGTTTTGATATATTTACGATAGGAAATTTACATTGAACATGATCTTTACTTAATATCCTAATGATTTCTGGCATAAATGGATAATTTTGACCCATACACTGTATTGTTGGCTATTGCTACAATGTGATACTTATGACTGATTTTGTGCTGCAGGGTCACATATAGTTCATCTGTGTTGTAATTATAGTTATTGTTATATCGTCATTAGTGTGAACGGACCTCTGGATCTCCTGGTCTGGATCTGTGGCCTAGTCTTGGTCTGGTATTTTATGAAAGCGTTCTGGATCCTTCAGAGATTCTCCCATCATCCCTCAGCAGTGTGACAGTCCAGTGTACATGACAGAGAATGTAACGCAGCCAGCAAACCTTCAGCGATTCATCATCAGCGTGCCACAGCTTCACTGCGGGTTCTTGAGGATGCGTCCGAAGCGGAAGTCGTAGACGTGTCGGCACAGATACACCAGCCGCGGATCCACGCCGTCGGGAAGCAGGCGGGGGGCGGGGCCAGCGCTGTCGGAGGGGCGGGGCATCAGCGGGGCGTGGTCGGACACGCCCTCCGAGCGCCGCTTCACCAAGGCACAAAATCTGCAACATCACATGCTACGGTCAAACCAAGCCTCCTTTAGTTACACTGCTGTTGTAAGATTTGTAATGTTTTTAAGGGAGTCTCTTCTGCTCATCAAGGCTGTATTTATTCAATCAAAAATCAGAAAAAACACAATCTTATTGCAATTTGATAATATTGGCTTCCTATTTTAATATACTTTAAAATATAAATTATTTCTGTGACGCAACGCTGTATTTTCAGCATCATTACTCCAGTCTTCAGAGTCACATGATCTTCAGAAATCATAATAATGATGCATAATGCATAAATCTCAATTTAAAAATATTTAACCTTATGCCTGGTTTTTGTGCTCCAGGGTCATATATGATAATTGAACATATCGCCCAACACTAAAACACATGCATAAGGAGCAAATCTGACGGGAACGGCGCTTACCTACAGTACTGTGCTAGCGGCAGGACATAGCATCGGTCCTCGATGCAGGCCACGCTGTTCTCATCCTGATGACGCGAGGCGAAGATCTCGTTCTGAAAGAGACAGTAACTGGATCTCTAGGGAACACGTGATGGATTTACATGAGCAAGATCACCCGGCATTAGTAATATGCTATGCTAAAGACTTCATTTGGACAACTTTCTCAATATTTAGATTTTTTTGCACCCTCAGATTCCAGATTTTCAAATAGTTGTATCTCAGCCAAATATCACATCAATGGAAAGCTTATTTATTCAGATGATGTATAAATCTCAATTTCAAAAAATTGACCCTTATGACTGGTTTTGTGCTCCAGGTGTTACTTTTTCAAAATAAGTAACAGTTACATTGTTTCTGATGTACTGAGTGACAGCTCTGTGTTGTCATGGTGATGTACTGAGTGACAGCTCTGGTGTTGTCATGGTGATGTATTGAGTGACAGCTCTGGTGTTGCCATGGTGATGTACTGAGTGACAGCTCTGGTGTTGCCATGGTGATGTATTGAGTGACAGCTCTGGTGTTGCCATGGTGATGTATTGAGTGACAGCTCTAGTGTTGCCATGGTGATGTATTGAGTGACAGCTCTAGTGTTGCCATGGTGATTTATTGAGTGACAGCTCTAGTGTATTGAGTGACAGCTCTAGTGTTGCCATGGTGATGTATTGAGTGACAGCTCTGGTGTTGCCATGGTGATGTATTGAGTGACAGCTCTGGTGTTGCCATGGTGATTTATTGAGTGACAGCTCTAGTGTATTGAGTGACAGCTCTAGTGTTGCCATGGTGATGTATTGAGTGACAGCTCTGGTGTTGCCATGGTGATGTATTGAGTGACAGCTCTGGTGTTGCCATGGTGATTTATTGAGTGACAGCTCTAGTGTATTGAGTGACAGCTCTAGTGTTGCCATGGTGATGTATTGAGTGACAGCTCTGGTGTTGCCATGGTGACAGAAATCAGAGCATTGTGTGTGAACATGATCTTACTGTAGTTCTAGACTAAATATCAACTCAAACTTAGAATATTATACAAACCTGCAATCATTAAATATGTTAAATAGGACAAATATCATTATGTATTTAATCCTATTTTATCAACCAATGTCTTTCCCGCTGATTCATTTCAAGCAAAAATGACTTTAGTTTACATTTCCTTCAGCCTCAGACTTATTAATTTCACTTTTGATGTGAAATGGTTTTTAAATTTGCCAAACATAGAACTTTTTATAATAAAAACAAACAAGCAAACACAGGCCAGATGAGAAAATGTAACATAAAAGTAACACAACACATTACTATCCATAAACCGTTACCAAGTAATGCAATTAGTTACTTTTTTAGGGAGTAACGCAACATTGTAACGCATTACTTTTAAAAGTAACTCTCTCATGTATCACTGTGCATGAGCTGCAGTAATACAATATTTTTAATTATTATCTATTAATATAAATTGATTGCTCTTTTGTTGGTTTTGATTGCTTCTATTGTCGTCATTTGTAAGTCGCTTTGGATAAAAGCATCTGCTAAATGACTAAATGTAATAAGCATGGGCTCACCTCGCAGTGCATGCTGGGATCTCTGCCGCCCTGCGTGTGCTCAGGACGATAGTACCAGAACAAACTCATCATCAGCTCTCCTGAAACAACACAGATCAGATCAGCTCACACAATCGAGGATCTCGTTAATTATGATTATGTCATTCCGCCCCCAAAAAACACAAAAAAATAACACTTATGTCATAAGACTCATGCAAAGCATGCTGGGAGCTGCACAAATCCGCTGTCTAGTTTCTGTTAATGCAACAAAAATTATTCATTGCATTAACACAAACAAACAAACCATTTCTAAATGTAATATGTCTGGCTTCCGACGTCATTTGCTTCCATCTATTTTTAATTGTACAAAGCAATTCGTTATGCTGTATGAAACTGCCAACTGCTATTTTTACCATATTATTATATATGTATTGTCTTAATTCTAAACACACTGGTTTGTAGCACAAACAGTTTACTACATGTTGATATTCTTCTCGTTATTTCTCTACAGCGGCTATAATGAAGTCTCGCACATTCACAGAAAACAGCGTACTTCCGCTTTGAAAAATAAGGCGGCTATGTTTTAAAGGGATAGGTCACTTTGAAATTAAAATGTGGTATCTATCAGCTTACCCCAAGGGCATCCAAGATGTAGGTGTCTTTTTTTCTTCAGTAGATCCAATTTTGATGTTTTTAGGTCAAACCGTTCTAGTCTGTCAGTCATATAATGGCAGGTATAGGTAACTGTCTCTATAAGAGGGAAAAAGAACACGCACAGAGAAATCCAAATTAAACAATTCCCCATCGTAACTACACATTGATGGCCTAAGACACGAAACGAGCGGTTTGTGTGAGAAAACGAACAGTATTTATATAGTTTTTTACCTCTTGTACACAACCATGTCCAAGTGGTCTGAGTGCACACACACATCCGGTGTGTGACGTGTGTGTGTGTGTGACGTGTGTGTGTGTGTGCGCTCTGGCTCACGCTGCATTCACACGGGGCGTCAACGCTTGACGGAGGGCGTGTCTGAAGCGTGGTGCTGACGCGCCGTCATAGTTACAACAACCAATCACATACTTCTCTGGTGTTGCATGAACGGGATTGGGTATTTGCATGAGGCGATCTGATTGGCTGACGCCTCTGTTGGCGCTTGAAAAGTTGCGTCAGCACCACGCTTCAGACACGCCCTCCGTCAAGCGTTGACGTCGACGCCCCGTGTGAATGCAGCGTGAGCCAGAGCGCGCACACACACACGTCACACACCGGATGTGTGTGTGCACTCAGATCACTTGGACATGGTTGTGTACAAGAGGTAAAAAACGATATAAATACTGTTCGTTTTCTCACACAAACCGCTCGTTTCGTGTCTTAGGCCATCAATGTGTAGTTACGATGGGGAATTGTTTAATTTGGATTTCTCTGTGCATGTTCTTTTTCCCTCTTATAGAGACAGTGACCTATACCTGCCATTATATGACTGGCAGACTAGAACGGTTTGACCTAAAAACATCAAGATTGGATCTACTGAAGAAAAAAGACACCTACATCTTGGATGCCCTTGGGGTGAGCTGATAGATACCACATTTTAATTTAAAGTGAACTATCCCTTTAAACATATGAAACACCTGCGTTTCACATCGTTTTTGGGTGCTTTAGTAATAGCACTGCATATATTTCTCACATTATATCAGCTGTAGTTTAGAAAATGGCAATAAAATATGAGAAGAACTGTGTCAGAACAAATTCATCTTGATAATGTCAGATAACTTTGATAGAAAGGTATGTAATGAATTTAAGAACACAATTAGTTAATACCAATTTAGCTCAAACAATTACCAAGAAATGCTTAATTTTGTTCAGTCTGTGTGTAAAAAGATCACATTAGCAATTAAAGAAAAACACTGAAGCAAAACATGCTCAGATCAAACTTTCTGAATCATTTTTGATTCACTGTGGGTATAATATGTCACAGTTTACTTTATTTTGCTCTCCTCATTTACATAAATGAACCACTATAGTGTCCTGCACCCACTAGTAAAAAAATATAAAAAATTATATCTGCTGTCTGAATCATTTTTGGTTTGATTGTACGTATCATCATCACATGAACGAACTGGTGAAGCGTTTTTGACCAAGTTCTTTGAAACCAGAACCAGTTTACATCACTAGTTTAGAGACGCCTTGTTTTTGATATGATATGTGAGGTAATAAATGATGATTCTTCATCTTGTTCACCTGTTCTGGGGTCTTCCCACAGAGCGGAGATCTTGGCCACGTACGGCAGGGATTTATTGCGGGGTCCGGAGCGTAAGAGCACCGTGTCGCGCACCCGGATCACCTCTCCGTCCCGCTGCACTGCTTCATAACACTGACGAAGAACCGTCTCGTCATCGCCCTGCAAAACACATCATTAACTGACACTGCATCACTTTAGATTAGATTCAACTTTACTGTCATTGTGCAGAGGACAAGTACAGAGCCAGAAGTGCACATAACTAAGTATATAAAGATATATAAAATATATGTATATACATTAAGCTTTATGACATAGAAGGACAGAGACCAGCTCAATGCAAATGACTGTAAATACAACAGAAGGTGCATTATATAGTGTGGTATGTACTGTAAATAGCATATATGTGTCCCTGCAGCACAAAAGCAGTCATGAGTAACACAGGTATATTTGTAGCAATAACCAACAATACATTGTATGGGTCAAAATTATCATTTTTCTTTTATGCCAAAAATCATTAGGATATTAAGATCATGTTCCATGAAGATATTTAGTAAATTTCCTACCGTAAATATATCAAAACTTAATTTTTGATTAGTAATATGCATTGCTAAGAACTTCATTTGAACAACTTTAAAGATGATTTTCTCAATATTTAGATTTTTTTGCACCCTCAGATTCCAGATTTACAAATATTGTCCTATCATAACAAACCACACATCAATGGAAAGCTATTTATTCAGCTTTCAGATGATGCATAAATCTCAATTTCGAAAAACTGACCCTTATGACTGGTTTTGTGCTCTATATGTTTATATATGGCTGTGATCATAACAGTGCAAATAGCATCAGGAGGCAGAAATGTGCAAAATAACAGGAATAATAAGAACATTGTGAGATGGGTTATTGTACAGATCTGGGGCCGGTTGCATAAACTGTTTAAACTAGTCTTAAAAAGTTAGTAATCTAATTTTGTTTATAACTGTTTTAATTCAGTTATGAAAAGGTAGATTGGTTGTATTTGTATTGGTAAAGTAAGACCTTGGCCAAACTAGTTCTTAAGACAATGAATGGAAATAATATGCAACTGACCCCTGGTCAAGTGTTCTCCAGTCCTTCAATCACTCACCGCTATAAACACCTCCTTCTCGGTGGAGACTCCGACTGGACACCATCCGTTCGTGGCCTGCCGCCGGCTCGTCTTCTTCTGATGTTTGGCACGTGTTGTGGGTTGTTTCTGGGATGATCTGCTGTGGCCCATAGTGAGCGAGCCGGTGGATGGCTTGGTGTTTTGAGGGCACTCTTTGCCCATCGCCAGCCTGACCTCTGCCTGTCTGTGGTCAGACAGAAGATGCGGGATGACCGGAGATGCCGGGGTCACTCGGGGCATGCTGGGACATCCGGAGAGCGGCAGGGCCGGGGGAACGAGGAGCGTGTGACTGTGCTCATCTTCTAAAACAGCACAATCAAACACACCGTCATGAGTACTAGGGGTGTAACACTACATAAAAACAACGAAAAATCAAGTTTCGATACAAAAAAAAATAGCTTATTATTAAATCAAACAGTGGTTCGCTGAAACTATGGCTTTGTCTTTAAATAAAAAGTCTAGCTGCAGTTGTTGAAATGCTTGCATTTTTCAATGCAAAATAATGCACATTTTTGCTAAAAAAGACTCGTCGGGATGAACCTTCATGCAAATTGTAAACTTACATTAATTTCTAACATTTAAAGATAAGGATAAAACCATAAGATGCAAGTTATGCGCTGTGGAAAACATGTCTTAATCAGTGTTGGGGAAAGATACTTTTAAAAGTAATGCATTACAATATTGCGTTACTCCCTAAAAAAGCAACTAATTATGTTACTTAGTAACTTTTTATGGAAAGTAATGCATTACGTTACTTTTGAGTTACTGTTTAAATCTGAGCAGGGCTTGCTTGTTTGTTCTTTATATAAAAAGTTATTCTTTAACAAATTAACGCAATATTGTAATGCATTACTTGCCATAAAAGTAACTAAGTAACATAATTAGTTACTTTTTTAGGGAGTAACGCAATATTGTAACGCATTACTTTCCATAAAAAGTAACTAAGTAACATAATTAGTTACTTTTTTAGGGAGTAACGCAACATTGTAATGCATTACTTTCCATAAAAAGTAACTAAGTAACATAATTAGTTACTTTTTTAGGGAGTAACGCAATATTGTAACGCATTACTTTCCATAAAAAGTAACTAAGTAACATAATTAGTTACTTTTTTAGGGAGTAACGCAACATTGTAATGCATTACTTTCCATAAAAAGTAACTAAGTAACATAATTAGTTACTTTTTTAGGGAGTAACGCAATATTGTAACGCATTACTTTCCATAAAAAGTAACTAAGTAACATAATTAGTTACTTTTTTAGGGAGTAACGCAATATTGTAATGCATTACTTTCCATAAAAAGTAACTAAGTAACGTAATTAGTTACTTTTTTAGGGAGTAACGCAATATTGTAATGCATTACTTTCCATAAAAAGTAACTAAGTAACGTAATTAGTTACTTTTTTAGGGAGTAACGCAATATTGTAACGCATTACTTTCCATAAAAAGTAACTAAGTAACGTAATTAGTTACTTTTTTAGGGAGTAACGCAATATTGTAACGCATTACTTTCCATAAAAGTAACTAAGTAACGTAATTAGTTACTTTTTTAGGGAGTAACGCAACATTGTAATGCATTACTTTCCATAAAAAGTAACTAAGTAACGTAATTAGTTACTTTTTTAGGGAGTAACGCAATATTGTAAAGCATTACTTTCCATAAAAAGTAACCAAGTAACGTAATTAGTAACTTTTTTAGGGAGTAACGCAATATTGTAACGCTTTACTTTCCATAAAAAGTAACTAAGTAACGTAATTAGTTACTTTTTAAGGGAGTGACACAATATTGTAACATTACTTTTAAAAGTAACTTTCCCCAACACTGGTGGTCATCATCACCTGTTTTAATGGGCCGGCTGCAGCTGGAGAAAGAGCAGGTCCGGCCGGCGCTGAAGGCGAATCCTCCGACCCGACAGGCCTCCTGGCAGCAGGGCGACCCGAGCGCTCCGCAGAAGGCCGGGTGTGGGATCCGGCTCAGACTCGCCGGCCCGGGGCGAGCGATGTGGACGTAGTAGCTGGAGCAGCAGGGATCGGCGCACAGAACCAGGCACTCGTGCTTGACCCGGTGCTCCTCGCCGAGGAAGAGCGCCACATACTCCGGCGCACAGCAGAAACACGGACCCACCGGCTCCTCCTTCACCAGACGGTATCCCAGCATGCTCTGGTATCCGGGTTTACTCAAGCGGTGGCTCTCGGACTCCGAGCTCCTGTGTTTGCACACTTCGCAGGCTCCTTCCGGTTCCGGCTGCGTCCAGGTGTGTTTCTTGGACTTCTGCTGGGCTTTGGGTCTGACCGTCTTGCTCTCAGATTTGACCCTGGGCTTGTTTGCGGTTGAGCTGGTGAGCTTTAGCAGCGCGGCGGCGTTGAGTCCAGCTAAGCGTCGCGGAGCGGGAGCGTACAAACTCGCTCCGTCTCCATCCGTCTTGGACTTTCTGGCTCTCTTGGAGCAGGTTTGCTTGGATCCATCGGCTTGTTTCTTGGTGGGTTTGGCTCTTGGCGACCCGTCGGGTTTCTCCAGGAGAAGGCTGTTGAACGCCTCGGCGTTGAGCGAGGCTAGTCTACGTTTGCGTGGCTCCTGAGCAAAGGTTTCAGGTCGTTTCTCTGCTTTCTTGTGAGGTTTTGGTGTCTTCTTGTTGGGATCCACTTCACTCGTCTTGGTCTCCTTATCTAGACGCGTGAGCAGAACGTGACAACCCAAAGCCTCGCTTCTTCCTCGTAACGGATAGAGCTTCCGATGGCGCTCGCTCGTAGCATCGGACTTTCTTTTCTTAGTCTTCCTTTCATTCATTTTCATTGAACGCTTGACTTTCTTCGCCATGTCTTTCTTGGCCTTGCCTTCTCCAGGCCAGGCTCCGCCCACTGTTTCACCATGTGACCACCCCTCTACGTGGCCCCGCCCCTCACCGCGATACTGGCCAATGGAAGTGTTTTTCCGAGCATGAGTCATCACATGCTTCCGGAGAAGAGCTACGGGATAGAGATGCTCTCAAGTTATTATTATTATTACAACCTTTATTTATATAGCGCTTTTAACAATACAGATTGTGTCAGAGCAGCTATTAAATAGTAAAAATAGTGTGTAATAATGCAAAACAGTAAACACTCAACAAGAGATGAATCACTGCTTTTAATAAGAACTAAGTTTCTGCAGGTTAAGACATTTTTAAGACCATAGAAATAAAATTTAAGCAATTAATTCAACAGAACACAATACGTCAACACGGTCTCTAAATAAACGTCTTGTGTTAGTAACACTTCAAAGTTATAAAGCAAGCTTGAATACCTCTGATCTCAACCATTTAACATTGAAATAACTTGTACTGTACCTTCTGACCACAAAGTGATGTTCTTCAAACATCTAAACATCCTTAAATCAAGATACTGGAGATGCAAAATGAAGATATGGAGTCTTATATGATTAAATATTAAACGAGTTTATGATTAAAACAAGAACACATATCTACCAATGGGCTCAGAAAAAAACTAGTTATATATAGAGAGAGTTATATTTGCAGATATTTGTTCTTGTTTTGTTCATAAACTCGTTTAATATTTAATCATATAAGACTCCATATCTTCATTTTGCATGTGTTTTCCAGATGTTTGTACTGGAAAACAAGACTAAAACACTGAAAATACCTTCCGACATGACTTGAACGCAGCAATAGAGCACAAATCATATGGACGACTGTTATGATGTCTTATTGATATCTTCTATATTACCCATATGACTGGTTTTGTGCTTCAGAGTCACATAATTTATTTTAGTATTTTATATGTTATTAACTTCATCTACCCACTCAGAGATTGTGAAAATTATGTATTTGCTTATACATATGGAAATATCATCTTTGATACAGTGCAGTATATGTCATAAATTACATTAACGTATAGAAAGCAGCAACTTTTGCTGGATGAGAGACTGTTCAAAACATCACTTTTGCACAATATGTGTTTCTAATAGCATGAAGGAGAATTAATAAATCACAGATGCTGAATTTGGAAGCAAGTACTTGTATACTACTCGCACTATTTTTGCTATATGTTTCTATGGCAGTAGCATAAAGCTCAGAATTTAACAAGAATATGAATTTGTGTAGGTGTCTCAATCCATGAAACAACAATCCTGCGAGCAAACCACATATATGTGACCCTGCAGCACAAAAGCAGTCATGAGTAACACAGGTATATTTGTAGCAATAGACAACAATACATTGTATGGGTCAAAATTATACATTTTTCTTTTATGACAAAAATCATTAGGATATTAAGATCATGTTCCATGTAAGTTTCCTACCGTAAATATATCAAAACTTAATTATTGATTAGTAATATGCATTGCTAAGAACTTCATTTGAACAACTTTAAAGGTGATTTTCTCAATATTTTGATTTTTTTGCACCCTCAGATTCCAGATTTACAAATATTGTCCTATCATAACAAACCATACATCAATGGAAAGCTATTTATTCAGCTTTCAGATGATGCATAAATCTCAATATTAAAAAAAATGACCCTTATGACTGGTTTTGTGCTCCAGGGTCACATATAGTCTTCGAACCCGCAACCTTTCAGTGACACCAGATCTTCAACCTTTAACAGCAAAAACACTCCAATGTGATTATTAACAAACGGTGATGCGTGAATCCTGACGTCACGCACGCAAGCGCGAGCGGAGGGGATTTAAAGTTCGACGCCGTGAGTACCGTTACGCTCTTGACGTCACGCCGCTTATTAGTTCGTGACGTCGTCGCGGTGTTTGTTGTTTATTAGAACGCGAGGCCTGACGCCCTTCCTCAACAACAGCAGCAGCAGCGTCGGTGGCGTTCAAACACGAGCTCTGCTGCGCGCGATCAAGTTATGGCCATGACGCAATTAAAGCGTCCTTGGTTTGCGTGCGCGGATCAAACGCGTTCGCGCAGCGCGCGATTAAACGCGGGATATTAAACGCGTGTTTATGTGCGCGAGCACTCACCAGTTCAACGCGCGGTGAAGCGTCGCGGTCTCGCGGCTGTTCCTCTTCCTGCTTCTGCGCTGAACTCCACGCGAACCAATAACACACACACATGCTGGTCCTCCTCATCCAATCAGCACATCACGCTCATCTGCATTACATTATGCATCATATTCGGCGTCGAAATGTCAATAAGTGGCGTTATAACGCGCGCACGCTTTGGGGCTCCAGCGTCGCGATACATGATAAAAACATCCGCGACATGCAACACACAGAAAACACCTGAAACACACCTAAAGATCATTGCTCTGTCTTTATGAAGTAATCAGCACTTATAAATGTGAATATCATTGCATTAGATGAAGCTAAACCCTGTTTTTGTTTGTTGCTGCTTCCTATATGATAATGTCATTTATGACATATATGCACTATATAGGCTACAGTGCCCTCCACTAATATTGGCACGCTTGGTAAATATGAGAAAATATTTTTTTTATTAAAAAAATCACAAAAATTCTAACCTATCATTGAAGTAAAATGATTGAAAGTGTCATGATGAAATAAATGTTTTTCTCCAATGCATGTTGGACACAATTATTGGCACCCCTAGAAATCCTTATGAGTAAAATATCTCTGAAGTAGCCTATATTCCCATTCATATTCACATTTTTAGCACACCAGGGTGATTATGAGCATGAAATAATCCAGCCATGACTTGTTCCACAGGATTATAAATATGAGGAACACAAAGACTAAATTCTCTTAATCATCATCACAATGAGAAAAACCTAAGAATATAGTTCTGATGTGCAGCAAAAGATAATTGAGCTTCACAAATTAGTGAAGTGGCTTTAAGAAAAGAGCTAAAGCATTGAAAATCTCCATTTCCACCATCAGGGTAATAATTAAGAATTTCCAATCAACTAAAGATGTTATGAATCTGTCTGGAAGATGACGTGTGTCTATATCGTCCTAATGATCGCTGAGGAGGAGAGTTTGATCGGCTGAAGACTCTCAGAGCATCACAGATGCTGCATAGATTAGATGCTATATATATACAGTATATATATCAAACATCCCTACATCAGCACATGTTGTTTAGGAGGGTTTCTCCTCTCTCATCCAAAAACAATCTCCTCATATTCAGTATCAGACACGACTGGATCTTCACGGCACTGGATTCTATGCTCAGATCAAACTAAAGAGAGCTGTTTAGCAGCAAACACTCAAGATGGGTTTAGTGCACACAGGGATAAAAAGTACCCCATGTAATATACTGCTGGATCATTAAAGGGATAGTTCACTTTGAAATTAAAATGTGGTATCTATCAGCTTACCCCAAGGGCATCCAAGATGTAGGTGTCTTTTTTCTTCAGTAGATCCAATTTTGATGTTTTTAGGTCAAACCGTTCTAGTCTGTCAGTCATATAATGGCAGGTATAGGTCACTGTCTCTATAAGAGGGAAAAAGAACACGCACAGAGAAATCCAAATTAAACAATTCCCCATCGTAACTACACATTGATGGCCTAAGACACGAAACGAGCGGTTTGTGTGAGAAAACGAACAGTATTTATATCGTTTTTTACCTCTTGTACACAACCATGTCCAAGTGATCTGAGTGCGCACACACATCCGGTGTGTATACATGAAACATGAAAATGCGTATAAATAGTACGCCAAATAAAAACAAAAACTTGTGGTATTGATACACAAAAATGGACTTTGCCGTATATATAATATGCAGTTTTCACGCGCATATGATACGAAATTTGTATGCGTGCATATGACACGCAGTTTTCGCGCGCACATGATACGAAATTTGTATGCGTGCATATGATACGAAATTTGTTTGCATGCATATGGCACGCAGTTTTCGCGCGCATATGATACGAAATTTGTTTGCATGCATATGACACGCAATTTTCGCGCGCATATGATACGAAATTTGTTTGCATGCATATGACACGCAGTTTTCGCGTGCATATGATACGAAATTTGTTTGCATGGATATGACACGCAGTTTTCGCGTGCATATGATACGAAATTTGTATGCGTGCATATAATACGAAATTTGTTGGCGTGCACATGATACGAAATTTGTTGGCGTGCATATAATACGCAGTTTTCGCGCGCATATGATACGAAATTTGTTTGCATGCATATGACACGCAGTTTTCGCGTGCATATGATACGAAATTTGTTTGCATGCATATGACACGCAGTTTTCGCGCGCATATGATACGAAATTTGTATGCGTGCATATGATACGAAATTTGTTTGCATGCATATGGCACGCAGTTTTCGCGCGCATATGATACGAAATTTGTTTGCATGCATATGACACGCAGTTTTCGCGCGCATATGATACGAAATTTGTTTGCATGCATATGACACGCAGTTTTCGCGTGCATATGATACGAAATTTGTTTGCATGGATATGACACGCAGTTTTCGCTTGCATATGATACGAAATTTGTATGCGTGCATATAATACGAAATTTGTTGGCGTGCACATGATACGAAATTTGTTGGCGTGCATATAATACGCAGTTTTCGCGCGCATATGATACGAAATTTGTTTGCATGCATATGACACGCAGTTTTCGCGTGCATATGATACGAAATTTGTTTGTATGCATATGACACGCAGTTTTCAAGCGCATATGATACGAAATTTGTATGCGTGCATATAATACGAAATTTGTTGGCGTGCACATGATACGAAATTTGTTGGCGTGCATATAATATGCAGTTTTCGCGTGCATGATATGCATCTACCCCACAACCCTTTGCGTAGCATATACACGCCAAAGTCAATTTGTTCCACGAGTTTTTGTTTTTATTTGGTGTACTATTTTATACTCACTTTCATGAGATCGGGTTGCTTTGACAGAATGTATGATGATGTTTTTATAAAAACAACTATACAGTAACTGAGAAGACTGAAGATAAAGCAGCCTGATGAAGCGACTCTTCCAGACGGTGTCTGCTTGTGAAACTGGCTCAGATGATGTAGATGTGTTGTATGTGTTAAGATACAACTGTTTAAGGTCACACTGCAACCACAGCAGTCACTCACATCTCCAGATATGACTGTAAGAACACAGAAAATCAATGCTCACACTTTCACTTTCAATCAGAGAGCAGATCTGCACTTACTAAAGACTGAAAGACACTTTGGGCACTGACTAAAAAACATGTTTACATACGGCCAACAATAAAGCTTTAGAAGAGAAAGAAGCGACTCTAAATGAAAGGCTCTGAGCTAGGGGTGTGTGATATATATCGTCTGCGATAATATCGTAATTGTTGTTTTAACGATGTGCAATTTGACATTATTGAGTATTTTGCAAAAACCAAACAAAACACACTTACATCACGTGATGAAGTCTAGACTAGTGTGTGTTCTTTCACTGCATGATTCAGTATTAAAATTAATGATCACAAAATTCAAGATATGGGGGCAGAAAATGTGTATATAAAATCACACGAAGAGTGCCATTTTTTCTTCAAAAATAAGCATGATTACAAATGTGATATTGATTTTATACAACAGCTCAATAAACAATAAGTTAATATTAAGAGACTTATGTTTTAGACACCATATTGACTGTTTTTGCTCCATTTCACCAATAAAAAATATTCCAAACACAGCTACAGCACTGTTCTGTGTCTCAGTGATTCGTTCCTGAATGAATCAATCGTTTAAATGATTCGGTTCACTCACAATGATTCGGTTCAGTCACAATGATTCGGTTCAGTCACAATGATTCGGTTCACTCACAATGATTCGGTTCAGTCGCAATGATTCGGTTCAGTCACATTGATTCGGTTCAGTCGCAATGATTCGGTTCAGTCACAATGATTCGGTTCAGTCGCAATGATTCGGTTCAGTCGCAATGATTCGGTTCACTCACAATGATTCGGTTCAGTCGCAATGATTCGGTTCAGTCACAATGATTCGGTTCAGTCGCAATGATTCGGTTCAGTCGCAATGATTCGGTTCAGTCACATTGATTCGGTTCACTCACAATGATTCGGTTCACTCACAATGATTCGGTTCACTCACAATGATTCGGTTCACTCACAATGACTCACTTATTAACAGTGACGTGCTGCCACCTGCTGGAGGTTTTAATTTCACATTTAAAGTCTATTTTCATTTAAGATAATTTCAGATATCAGTATTCAATGTTTTATGTTTAAAATATGAAAACATTCTGCATTAGTAACTGCAGGTTAAAGCACTGTGAGCTGCATTAAACAGTGTGTAAATACATATAAACACATTCAGATGCAGCTTCAGCAGATTAATTTAGTTGATACTGGTTTCATTGTCTTATTGTGTCTTATTATGCTAATCTTGACTGATTAAATGTAACAATTTGACTCAAAAGATGCACAATTTTAGAAAAAATGGCTTTATTAAAAGGTAAAAATGCCCATAAAAGGTAAAAATCAATTTAAACTTAGGCTATATGACAATATTAATTTCTATCACTGATGTGAACTGACCACACAGAATATGAAAAATATTAAAAAACTGCAGATGTCCACGGTAGACAGATATCAGCACAATAACACACTCGCCAAAATATCGTCTAATTATCGTTATCGAAAAAATCCCAAAAAATATCGATATAATTTGTCAATATCGCACACCCGTACTCTGAGCATTGTTTAGTGCTTAAACTGAGAAACAACGAAAGATGGATAAAACGAGGTTTATGCTATTTAAAGACACAAATCCTGCTTTAGGATTAACGATAACGAGTTCGATAAATGTTCGTTATAATGTTTATGCGCCAAAAGCAGAACAGCGCTAGTCATTTAAATTAATTTTCACCATATAAAAATAAGGTTGCTACAATTTTTAATTGTAATTTTTACGATTTTGATCAGTAACATGAACATAAATCTACATATGCATCCTAACTCAAGCTATTATCAAATATGCATTCCTAAGAGAGAAAAAAATAATATTATTATTAATATTATCAGACATGCAACACAAACCTGTTTCTTGATTTGAAACAATATCACTCTAATATAATTTTTTCTATTAAGATATTTATTTTGTTAAGGAAAATTAAGCAAAATGAGATGTAATGAGCTGAATGAGACGTAAACAGACGAGGAACACAAAGGACATTTAAAAAAAACAGTAACTAATAAAAAATAAACATTGCTGTAATTAAAATTAAAAATATAAAAATCTAATTAAAAACATTAACAAAAATTATAGAATCTCTCAATGACACTAAAATAAATAAATTATAATATTTAAATGTTACAGAAGTTTAATTTGGATATTTTATATTAAACTAAAAGTAAAAGATATAAACTTTTATGTTATTGTTTTGTATACAAATGTCACAGTTCTTTAAATAAATAATAAAAATAAAATTCTTATATCAGACCTCTGAAACTAGTAATCTAATTAGAAGCTTTACTAACGAAGCGCTTCATGTTGAACAGGTTGTTATACCATAAACATACGGGCTGACTGCCCATGTTTTATTTCACAATTCCTTAAAAAATGTAATTTAAAAAAAATTATAATTTTACAAAAAAAAAAAAAAAATTACCAAAAATTCCATAAACATACAGGCTGACCGCGGCGTACTGTAAAATTACATACCCTAAAAATGAACTATATAGCTAACTAATAACTAACTATATAGACATTTATAAAACAATAACTAATAGAAATGACAAAACACCAGAAATACTAAAACTAACAGTAATTAAAATTAAAATGCATTGTGTTGCAGCTTTATTTGAACTTTTTATGTTACTGTTTTGCATTCAAAGGCCCTCCAAAGAAAAGAAAAAAAAAAATCACAATTCCATATTTTTTTAAAAAAAATTAATATTTACAATTTTTTTTAATTTTACAAAAAAAATTAAAATTACCAAAAATTCCATAAACATACGGCTGACCGCGGCATACTATAAAATTACACAACCTAAAAATTTTAGTTTTGCATTCAAAGGCCCTCCAAAGAAAAGAAAAAAAATCACAATTCCATAAAAAACTTTTTTTTTTTTTTTACATTTTTTAAAACTTTTACTAAAATTTTTAAAATTACCAAAAATTACATAAACATACAGGCTGACCGCGGCGTACTATAAAATTACATACCCTAAAAATGAACTATATAGCTAACTAATAACTTACTATATAGACATTTAAAAAACAATAACTAATAGTAATGACAAAACACAACAGAAATACTAAAACTAACAGTAATTAAAATTAAAATGCATTGTGTTGCAGCTTTATTTGAACTTTTTATGTTACTGTTTTGCATTCAAATGTCATCCAAAGAAAAGAAGAGAATTTTTTTTTTTTTTTTTTTTAAATTAATATTTACAATTTTTTTTAATTTTACAAAAAAAAATTAAATTACCAAAAATTCCATAAACATACGGCTGACCGCGGCGTACTATAAAATTACATAACCTAAAAATGTTACTGTTTTGCATTCAAAGGCCCTCCAAAGAAAAAAAAAAAATCACAATTACATAAAAAAAATTAACATTTTTTTTTACAATTTTTTAAAATTACCAAAAATTCCATAAACATACGGCTGACCGCGGCATACTATAAAATTACATAACCTAAAAATGTTACTGTTTTGCATTCAAAGGTCCTCCAAAGAAAATAAAAAAAACACAACTTCTGAAACTAGTAATCTAATTAGAAGCGATACTAACGAAGCGCTTCGTGCTGAACAGGTTGTTGCCGATTCCGTATACGTACGGGCTGACCGCGGTGTAAAAGGTGGTGATGAAGAACTCGGTCTCTGACCACAGAGAGAAGGAGCTCGGGTCAAACGCCAGGTGAAGGATCAGATAGACGGTCCAGTTGAGCTGGAACAGGGTCATGGCCATCAGGATCGACAGCGTGCTGCGCTGGACCGATGATCTCCGGCTTGTGCTCGGAGCCTGTAGGGCCCTGACCCGTTTCTGCTGGGCTATTAAAACCCTGACGATCATGGCGCTCGTTAGCGTGACGATCAGCAGCGGGAGAAGATTGCACACCAGAATGAAGGAGTACTTGTAAACGCGGTTGCGAGTCGGGCATGTGGTTAACGAGCACTGGAAGAAATCGACCGGACAGCCGTGAGACGAGGTGTTTAGGAGACTCCAGTCCAGGTTAACGAGAAGCGTAGGCAAACTGAAGAGGAGAGCCACCGCGCCGCAGAACACAGAGAGCAACACGGCCGAGAAGACGGGAAGGTTGACCCGCATCTGGACGTCTCGCAGCTTCATATAGCGGTAGATGCTGATGAGGACCGTGAAGATGATGCTGGAGACCTCCCCGAGGATGGTGAGGAACTTCAGGCCTCTGCAGCTCCACACGCTTATCCTGTGGGACGAGCGCGAGAGCAAGATGTCGTAGACGTCCACGATCACGATCTCCTCCAGATTGGCCGCGGCGAGCCCGAGGAGAAAGATCTCGAAGGGCTTGAGGCGAGGCGTTTGAAGGATGGAGACGATCAGGATGGTGTTTCCTACCACGCCGAGGATGGAGATGACGATCCTCAGAGCCAGAAGCTCCAGGTACGAGTCCTCCATCGATGCGTTCTGAAGCAGATCTGGAGACGTTTCTGCTCCAGCGGATCGAAGCTTCTGTGATGTCACTGCATCTTGCTTAATTAACGAGAAGCTGTAATTGGTGCCTTAGAGCTTTGGTGTCCTTCATCTCGTGACGAGCTTGATTTCTCCATGGAGTTTGGCTTCGCATCTTCATCACGGACTTGATGCTTAACAATAAACTTCCAAGCAGCTTTCATTACTTTTAATTAAAAACATTTAGCTGCGTCACACATTTGTGTGACAGGGAGAATAATCTCATTAACACATCTCTCTCTCACTCAATCAAAAGTAAGAACATCTTTACCTAAAAAAAGTTATACTGCTTCCAAAACATGATTTCATAATGTTCATGAAACATGCAGATGGTTGCTTGCTCTGAACACAACAAACATCAGATCAGATCTGTTTTTATCCACGTTTAACTTTAATATTTGGTATGTTCAGCTTTTGCAGTGATTACAGCAGCACATCTCTCTAGTGTCAACAAACATGTCCCTGCAGCACAAAAGCAGTCATCAGTAACACAGGTATATTTGTAGCAATAGACAACAATACATTGTATGGGTCAAAATTATACATTTTTCTGTTATGCCAAAAATCATTAGGATATTACATTTAGTCATTTGGCAACACAACTCCTTGTTGAAGCTCTTGTTCTGCATTGCAATGCTCTCTTGGCAGGTCTTCCAGCCAGTTCCATCAAACCTTTACAATTAATCCACAACACAGCAGCAAGATTCATTTTTAATGAGCCAAAAAGAACGCACGTCACACCTCTGCACTGGCTACCAATAGCTGCTCGCATAAAATTCAAAGCATTAATGTTTGCCTACAAAACCACCTCTGGCTCTTCACCCCTTTACTTCAGACTTACACTATATTGCCAAAAGTATTGGCACCCCCTTCTAATGAACTACTTTAGTAATTTCTATGAGTACAAATCTTAATGTTAAAGCATATAATGATATTGTAGGAAATTGTGTGCTTCTAATATTATAGCAACAGTTTGGACTCTTTTCTATTCTAACATGACAATGTCTCTGTGTATAAGACAAGGTTCAAAAAGAAAATGATTGATTGAGTCAGTGTGGAAGAACTTGACTGGTCTGCATAAAACCAAGTCCTAATCCCAGTTTAACCCTTTAACGCGTACGATCACACCGGTGTGATCAGTCTTGGCCGGTCCCTGGAGCGTACGATCACACCGGTGTGATCAGTCTTGGCCGGTCCCTGAAGCATACGATCACACCGGTGTGATCAGTCTTGGCCGGTCCCTGAAGCGTACGATCACACCGGTGTGATCAGTCTTGGCTGGTCCCTGGAGCGTACGATCACACCGGTGTGATCAGTCTTGGCCGGTCCCTGAAGCGTACGATCACACCGGTGTGATCAGTCTTGGCCGGTCCCTGGAGCGTACGATCACACCGGTGTGATCAGTCTTGGCCGGTCCCTGAAGCGTACGATCACACCGGTGTGATCAGTCTTGGCCGGTCCCTGAAGCGTACGATCACACCGGTGTGATCAGTCTTGGCCGGTCCCTGAAGCATACGATCACACCGGTGTGATCAGTCTTGGCCGGTCCCTGAAGCGTACGATCACACCGGTGTGATCAGTCTTGGCCGGTCCCTGGAGCGTACGATCGCACCGGTGTGATCAGTCTTGGCCGGTCCCTGAAGCGTACGATCACACCGGTGTGATCAGTCTTGGCCGGTCCCTGAAGCGTACGATCACACCGGTGTGATCAGTCTTGGCCGGTCCCTGAAGCGTACGATCACACCGGTGTGATCAGTCTTGGCCGGTCCCTGGAGCGTACGATCACACCGGTGTGATCAGTCTTGGCCGGTCCCTGAAGCGTACGATCACACCGGTGTGATCAGTCTTGGCCGGTCCCTGAAGCGTACGATCACACCGGTGTGATCAGTCTTGGCCGGTCCCTGGAGCGTACGATCGCACCGGTGTGATCAGTCTTGGCCGGTCCCTGGAGCGTACGATCACACCGGTGTGATCAGTCTTGGCCGGTCCCTGAAGCGTACGATCACACCGGTGTGATCAGTCTTGGCCGGTCCCTGAAGCGTACGATCACACCGGTGTGATCAGTCTTGGCCGGTCCCTGAAGCGTACGATCACACCGGTGTGATCAGTCTTGGCCGGTCCCTGAAGCGTACGATCACACCGGTGTGATCAGTCTTGGCCGGTCCCTGGAGCGTACGATCACACCGGTGTGATCAGTCTTGGCCGGTCCCTGAAGCGTACGATCACACCGGTGTGATCAGTCTTGGCCGGTCCCTGAAGCGTACGATCGCACCGGTGTGATCAGTCTTGGCCGGTCCCTGGAGCGTACGATCGCACCGGTGTGATCAGTCTTGGCCGGTCCCTGGAGCGTACGATCACACCGGTGTGATCAGTCTTGGCCGGTCCCTGGAGCGTACGATCACACCGGTGTGATCAGTCTTGGCCGGTCCCTGAAGCGTACGATCACACCGGTGTGATCAGTCTTGGCCGGTCCCTGAAGCGTACGATCACACCGGTGAGATCAGTCTTGGCCGGTCCCTGAAGCGTACGATCTCACCGGTGTGATCAGTCTTGGCCGGTCCCTGAAGCGTACGATCACACCGGTGAGATCAGTCTTGGCCGGTCCCTGAAGCGTACGATCACACCGGTGAGATCAGTCTTGGCCGGTCCCTGAAGCGTACGATCACACCGGTGTGATCAGTCTTGGCCGGTCCCTGGAGCGTACGATCACACCGGTGTGATCAGTCTTGGCCGGTCCCTGGAGCGTACGATCACACCGGTGCATCACGTCATCAACTGCTGAACTCAAATCTGCTTTCGCGCGTTGGCTGGCGCTGATCCAGAGACAGACGCGCTCAGTGCCACAATTATTCACTGTTTTCAACCACATAATGTTTATTTTAAGTTTCAGACATTTAAATTCACATAAGTAGTAGCAAAACAATAAGTTTATAGTTTGTAAAATACACACTCTCTATGGAAACGGCAATAACAATCCATTCATTTGACCTTGAACTACATATATTTATATCAGATGCACATTGTGTAGATAACTATGAAGTTTATTATATTTTTCTCCCAGTTCACCGGCCTCTTATTTTCATGTATTTCGGGAGAAGAGGATGAATCAACGCCTGTAAATCTAGATCCGATTCTCACCCGCACTAACGGTACATGGTAATGAAGGATATGGCTGCGCTCATTATCTGAGATTATAATATCAATATAATATTTAAAAAGACCTATATATTTAGTCATGAACTGCCATAGGATGAAATGTAATGTTAATTGAAATTGAATAAAAATATGAATTTTTGAAAAAAAATTATGCCTCAGCGCCAGTTTTGTGACGTCATTTTTACCTCAGTTCCGTCAGACTCGCGTCAACACACTAACAGTGCAATTACCTGAGGAAAATAATTTAGAGAAATATTTTTTAATTCTGATGAAGAAGTAAATTCTGACAGCGAGACGAGTGAGAGCGATTCCGATGATGAGCTCCCACCCAATCTCCAGGGCCTTGAAAATGGTGATGCTGGTCTCTCTACCGCAACTCGTACACAGGGAGACACATCCAATTTAGCAGAGCAGGTAAGCTCTCCCTGGACAGCTACCAGCAACTTTACCCCTCCTGGACCAGGTATCACCTTTGACAGCTCGAAGTCTGGAATGCAAACCCCTCCTGCATCTGCCACTGAGGTCCAGTGCTTCAAGCTGTTTTTTACAGAGGAGCTTGTCGGAGAAATTGTGGAGGAAACAAATAGGTATGCCTCAGAACTCCAGGAGAAGATGGCACCAGGAGTGTTGGGAAAGATGGCAAGGTGGGTGCCAACTACCATCAAAGAAATGTACTTGTTCTTGATGGCAGTTCTTCTGATGGGAGTCATCAAAAAAACATCTCTCCGGCATTACTGGAGCACCGACCCGTTACTGCAGACCCCTTTTTTTGGAACGCTGTTTTCACAGGACCGCTTCCTCCTGCTCCTCCGTTGTCTGCATTTCACCAACAGTGCAAGAGTTAGTCACCATGATCCACTGCACAAAATAAGACGCTTATTTACTGCCATTACCTTCTCCTTTTGTCGTGTTTTTGTCCCATATAAAGATCTCTGTGTGGATGAATCACTGATGAAATGGAAAGGCAGGCTGGCCTTCCGTCAGTACATCCCTACAAAAAGAAGCCGATTTGGAGTTAAGTTTCTCGTCTTGTGTGATGTGCTGACCGGATATGTGCAAGACATGGTAATTTATACCGGATCCACTACTGACATCTGCCACTATGAGGGGTTAGGCATATCTGGTTCGGTTGTAATGACCCTACTTGCACCTTATCTGGGAAAGGGCCGCGTCCTCTATGTGGACAACTGGTACAGCAGTCCATCGCTGTTCCAGCACCTCCTCTCTCATGGCACAGGGGCCTGTGGCACTGTGCGGGCCAACAGGAAAGGAATGCCGGTTTTCACTGGAAAAATGGTGAAAGGGCAAGTTGAATGCAGACAGAACAGAACACAGCTGGTGGTAAAATGGCATGATAAGAGAGATGCTTACCACGGTACACTCCTCCATGATGTCAGCCACAGGGAAAGTTGATCATGTCACCGGTGAGAGGAAGGTCAAGCCTCACTGTGTCCTTGAATACAACAAAAAGATGGGGGCAGTCGACAGGGCTGACATGGTAAAAGGCTTTCTTGAGTGTGCCAGGAAAACAAGAAAGTGGTATAAGAAGATCTTCTTTTATCTGCTTGACACTGCTGTGCTGAACAGCCACATTGTTCACCGCCAACTGTCAGGTTAGAAATTTACACAACCATCTAAAATAACCATAACTTATATTTACAATGCACAAGTGTTGTGTTCACAAACAAACTGTCCTTTACTTACACTCTACATTATTTCTAACTCCCCAAAAATTTAATTTACTATCAACAGGACAGGTCACCACTTCCCTGGAGTTCAGGACAAACCTGATGAGAGGGCTGCTGGAGGAGTATGGCACAACCCGGTCCTGTCCACCCAAAGGGGGCCGCCCTGCTTTGGACACTCCTCTCCGGTTAACAGCAAGGCATTTCCCTGCTGAAGTCCCGCAGACCAGCGGAGAAGGTCCTCACTGCAGAACACAAGATCCAGGGGGCGGAGTTGGATCTAGATCCAACTCCTCCCACCTTACATAGACCTAAACCTACCCGTCTCCACCCCCTGATCCCTAAACCCACCCATTCCCACCCCTAAACCTACCATCTCCACCCCTAAACCTACCCGTCTCCACCCCCTGATCCCTAAACCCACCCATCCCCACCCCTAAACCCACCCATCCCCACCCCTAAACCTACCATCTCCACCCCTAAACCTACCCGTCTCCACCCCCTGATCCCTAAACCCACCCATCCCCACCCCTAAACCTACCATCTCCACCCCTAAACCTACCCGTCTCCACCCCCTGATCCCTAAACCCACCTATCCCCACCCCTAAACCTACCATCTCCACCCCTAAACCTACCCGTCTCCACCCCCTGATCCCTAAACCCACCCATCCCCACCCCTAAACCTACCAATCTCCACCCCCTGATCCCTAAACCCACCCATCCCCACCCCTAAACCTACCATCTCCACCCCTAAACCTACCAATCTCCGCCCCTTGATCCCTAAACCCACCAATCCACACCCCTAAACCTACCATCTCCACCCCTAAACCTACCAATCTCCACCCCCTGATCCCTAAACCCACCCATCCACACCCCTAAACCTACCATCTCCACCCCTAAACCTACCAATCTCCACCCCCTGATCCCTAAACCCACCCATCCCCACCCCTAAACCTACCATCTCCACCCCTAAACCTACCAATCTCCGCCCCCTGATCCCTAAACCCACCCATCCACACCCCTAAACCTACCATCTCCACCCCTAAACCTACCAATCTCCACCCCCTGATCCCTAAACCCACCCATCCCCACCCCTAAACCTACCATCTCCACCCCTAAACCTACCAATCTCCGCCCCCTGATCCCTAAACCCACCCATCCACACCCCTAAACCTACCATCTCCACCCCTAAACCTACCCATCTCCACCCCCTGATCCCTAAACCCACCCATCCCCACCCCTAAACCCACCCATCCCCACCCCTAAACCTACCATCTCCACCCCTAAACCTACCAATCTCCGCCCCCTGATCCCTAAACCCACCCATCCACACCCCTAAACTTACCATCTCCACCCCTAAACCTACCAATCTCCACCCCCTGATCCCTAAACCCACCCATCCACACCCCTAAACCTACCATCTCCACCCCTAAACCTACCAATCTCCACCCCCTGATCCCGAAACCCACCCATCCCCACCCCTAAACCTACCATCTCCACCCCTAAACCTACCAATCTCCGCCCCCTGATCCCTAAACCCACCCATCTCCACCCCTAAACCTACCAATCTCCGCCCCCTGATCCCTAAACCCACCCATCCACACCCCTAAACCTACCATCTCCACCCCTAAACCTACCAATCTCCACCCCCTGATCCCTAAACCCACCCATCCCCACCCCTAAACCTACCATCTCCACCCCTAAACCTACCAATCTCCGCCCCCTGATCCCTAAACCCACCCATCCCCACCCCTAAACCTACCATCTCCACCCCTAAACCTACCAATCTCCGCCCCCTGGATCTTTGTTCTGCAGTGAGGGGCTACTGGACCAGTGCGCAGGGCAGCAGGACCAGGCGGCACTGCAAGGTCTGCCTCTCCAGCTCTCGGAAGAGAAAGAAGAGGCGTCTCACAAAGTACATGTGTGTGCCATGCAACACTCCGTTGTGTGCCACGCCATGTTTTGAGGAGTACCACACTCTAAAGAATTACTGAAAAAAAACAGCAACACACAAATCAATATAAACTCTAATAATCCATGTAAATAATAATAATTCTCAATTTTTTAGATAATTTCAGGTAAAAATTGTTTTACTCAGTCATTCCTGTAAAAATATTTGCACTGATATTGTTTTAGTAAATCTAATTTAATCAATCATTTCAATTACACTTATACATCAAATTTTTGTAAAAATTATCTATAATAATTTGTTTTTTATACAAATAGTTTTCTGCTCCCTGTTAATGGTTGATATTAATAAACATGGTCACAATTGCATGTATTGTGCGTTTCTCTTTTCAGTATTTGTAATACATAAGAATATAATATTTTATGCTTGTTACTAACAAAACAAAGCAACCCCACAGTGCATATTTGTTACCATATACACTCTTTCCCTTCATGTGGACGCATTTGAGCAGTTAATGGTCAGTAAAGTATAACTTATGTTGAATGCTACTTTCAACAACAACCCAATTTTAACTTTAGCGGGTAAAATGCAAAACTCAAACCTCAAACTGTGCACACGAAAAAATAAACATTAGATGACGTCCATAGTGTTGGTCAGATTAGTCAAAATAGTACAAAAGCACACCATTACAATATTACGTTCAGAACAACATATCTTATGTCGGTGAACTGCAATTACGTTATGTTTATGTGTTTTATAAACTTAAACATTACTCACCAACTAGTCGTCCTCGTGTGCGACAGCTGCCATGTGCTCATGTAAAGTGAACAAAGTAATAGTTAAATAAAACGGCTGTATAAAGTGTTGATTGATGTGTTTATTGCAGTTTATAAACGTTTGCAATTAATTTTGTGAGGTTTTAAACTGAAAACAGAGCAAACATCCTAAATTACTCACCTGCACGCTCTCATCCAGGCGCTCCAGCGGTGAAGTATTACGCCACTGCTGAGCGTCACGTGACAAGCTCACTGTGTATTCCGCGGAATATTTAATTTTTTAGAATTATTTAATAGCGATTTGAAATAACGGTCAAAAAAACCTACGCTTGGGAGGCAGGCAGCAGATTTGGAACTTACGTGTGAAAGGGTTAACACCTCTGGTGTGACTGTAAATGCAGACCTTGAGACAAAAACTCATCACCAAACACCAATGACTTGTACATACACTATATAGACAAAAGTATTGGCACCCCCTTCTTTAAATGCACTTCCAAATCTGTGGCAACAACGATGGGAACATAATTCATGTATTTAAAAATTGTATTTAATCTCTGTTGCAACAGTTTTGTAAGTGTCTAAAATGACTGAACCCATATGAACAAGTCATTGGTGTGTTATATAAAATATTATTATTTCTTAAGTCATTTTACTCGTACAGTAAATGCATCTTGATTCAAGAATGTTTAGATATTTATACTAGAAAACAACACAAAAATACTAAGTAAGAAATTAATTTTTTGCAGTGCATCGAGCAAATTTATATATTATAAATATTCAAATCACAATATAAGGCACAAGCTGATATGCAGTTTTGTAATTTGTGAGCACAGTGCACTTGTACTAGAAAACATGCACTAATTTTTCATTAATTTGTAAAGTTTGAAAATGAAACCATATTTAAATGCATAAAATAACTAATCACTTCCGCACATTTTCACTGTTTTTTTCCCTTTTCCTTTTGTACAGAGTTCAATGCATGTATGATTAAGTTCTTTGACAACTAATAAAATGTTAAACATTCACTGTTTATTTTTCATAATTCATTGATTATACAGTATTCAGTGCAGTGTGACTAAACTCTGAACTATGTAGTTGTCGATAGTACATCTCTTTATTAAAATACCTGGAGGTGAGGAACAATACAGGTCATATTCACTCGTTATTAATTCTCAATTACAATTAAGTACATATTAATTGTATTCAGCTGTGTTTTCGGCACTAAAACACTCCAGTAGTTTAAAGTCAAACATTTTATATTGAAATAATGCAGATTTCTGTGCAGCTCCTATGAAAACATTCAGTCAATAATTAAGATTTTATTTTTTTTCTGCTCATCAAGGCTGCATTCATTTGATCAAAAATAGAGTAAAAATTGTTTAATATTATTAGAATGTAAAACTATGTTTTCTATGTGAATATCTGCTAAAATATAATTTATTTCAGTGATCAAAGTTGTATTTTCAGCATCATTACTGCAGTCTCCAGTGTCACGTGATCTTCAGAAATCAGTATAATATGCTTCTCAACAAACACTTCTGATTATTATCAATGTTGGATACTTATAACAATAATTATACTTTTGACCGGTTGTGTATTTTCCATCTTTATCACCACAATCGTGGTTATATCTTCATATGCAATGCCCACCACAGCAAATATGACTTTAAGAATTATGATTATAGTTATCCAGCAATATTACCAACCCTTCCAGACAAAGTTCTCACTAAAATATTAATAGTTGTGATAACCACTGCCATCAAAATAAGACATTAAACCCACTGACAGACAATTTGTGAAAGATGCTATATTAACGTATTATGATTTTTAACATTATCATCAGACTATAAGTAATCTGGTCAAGATCATAAACTTGAGGTTTATTATTTATACATTTACATTTAGACATTTAGCAGATGCTTTTATCCAAATGAAGACAATAGAAGCAATCAGATCTAACAAAAGAGCAATAAAAAAATAACAAAAACAGTAAATAATAAGTAAAAAAGAGCTAAAGTTAGTAATTTCTCCGTGAATGATTGACAGGAATCTTACCTGAGGCGTCAACTTGAAGTTCATGGTCATATTTTAACAATGTCTCGTAATGTTGATATTATCAAACTGATCATTTAATAGCACAAAACATCACAGAATCGATCAAATCGACGTTTTATTGATCATCAAATCGATATCGTGCTTTGTTTGACCGCCGTTTTCCCGCCAAGAGATGACGTCACTTCCGGCACGATGCCGCGCTTTTTTCAGGTAACGTTAAAGGGATTTTTACAAAAGATAAATATTTTGTTTCAAACATTTCCACTATAGAAAATAAAAAAAATGACGAAATAAGTGGAATAAGTGTCAGGTTTTATCGCGCAGCACCATGAAATAATTCACGTGAGCTACATAACAACGCTCAAAGAAAACGAACACGATTTATATCATCACCTGCAGAACACCGTGAGACTTAAATTGTGTATTGTAGGAATAACTCCGCTGTATTTAAACCGCGCGCGTTATTCCTGATGAACGCGATGAGAAAACGCTGTCATCGCAACGCCACGCCATTGGTCCGTTGAGGAAAACAGCGCGGTTGCGGCGCGTGACGTCACGTGGCCACCGAGCGCGCGGCGGATCAGTTGGTTCGGGAGGCGCTTCGGTTAAAAAGCACCGAATCCGTCGAGAAACGTTACAAACGCGCGAGAATGCCTCAAACTCAGCACGACACCGCTTAAGAGAGGTGAGTGATCAATAACTCAAGCCTTTATCGCTTGATATGCTTCTGTTTTGAGTCGAGCTGTGTTTGTTGACTCACAGACTCGCGTCCATGAGGTAACACTAACTAGTACTAGTTAGCGACTAACCTGTGGCTCGTGTTTGAAATACGCGCTGCATACAGATCCCTTTGACTGTAATATAACAGTAGCGATCGCCAGCTCAAGTTATACAGCATTTATTCGTGTACAAATATGGATATTATGCCTTGGGAACACAACATATGAATATCAAAGCAAGTGTCGTTTGTTTTAAAGATAAGCAGGTTATAGTGTAGCTTAATGTCTGTTTGTGTACATCACGATATAGTCGCTCGATGGTGTGTGTTTGTTGTTGTTGTTGACAAACAGATTTGCAACTCAAGACTGGTTTTCTTCCAGTCCTGTCATTGGTCAGTCAAACAGATGGCCCCGCCCACAAACTCGCGTTATTGGTTGAGTCAGAAGTTGACATGTTGGTGACAGCTGCTGTCTAAAATCTATGCATTTATATAAAAGATATTAAATAATATCATCCCGAGTTCGAGTCTCCCGCTTCACTTCGTGTCCAGCTACTGTCCTATCAAAATAAAAGCCAAAAATAAATATAAATAATTGCAACTTTATCTCACATTTCTGACTTACTTTCCACAATTGTTTACATCTCACAATTCAGAATTTTTCTCATATTACATCTAGCAGTTCTGTTATTTTGTTTCTGTCAATTAAAATATTAAAAAGCTAATTGCGACTTTTTATCGTACAACTCTGATCATTTGGTACATATTTTTCCACATGAATTACACAATCATGCTTATATCTTCATATAAAATCATTATCTGTGCATGACAGAAATGACATGCTGTCGTGTAAATTAGATAAATAACGTAAGGCTATTTAGTTTGTTTAATAAAAGAACAAGGTATAGAGCTGTTCTATAGGAAAGGTAACCGTATGCCGAGTTCACACTGCTTGATTTTCAGAGTCATCGGATCAGCATGACTCTCTCAGGACTCCGCGATGCAGTAAACGCTGACGGAATCCCAGAATCCAGTCATAAAAACGGAATTTACCGTTTAACGCGGAATGTTACGGAATTTGTCCATGTTTGGAAGAATTAGGGGCCGTTCACATATCGCGTCTTTTGCGCGCTCAAGTTTGTTATTTCAAATGTAGACGCGCGGTATGCGCGCTCATAATGGAAGCGACGCGGTCGTTTTTACCAGGCGCGTCCGCGCCGCATCGCGATTAAAAACATCTAAACTTTTCAGAACGCCGCAAGCGCACAGCAGGTCATGTGACAAGAACCAACCAATCAGCTTCATCCTTTCACGTAACAACATTGAAAGCTCAGCCAAGATGAAGGAACAGCTGATCATAGCTATAGTCATTTTTAAATAAATATAGTAGCAGAGCTACTGCAATCGATTTTTAGTGCCGGAAATCCATTTTATTCTTTGCTGAAACTTCCACGTCTTCAAGGAGAGCGCAGTTCATGGTTGCTTAGCAATGGCAGACGCCACGGGAGCGCAAGCTACAGAGCGCTTTGGAAAGAAGGAGAAAGCGACGCGCCTAGCGTTTTCCACGCGTTTTTAGGTGCAACATGTGAACAGCCGCTTAAAGTACAATGCTGTTTCATGCATTCAGAGTTGTTTACACTGGTAAAGAGTTGATTCTCATGCTAAGCTGTGCAGAGTATTTCTGTGCCAAACATCTCACTTCCGGGTTCGTACAAGTTTCGGAGAGTTTTTTTCGATTGATGACGGTGGAACTCCTTATATGGGCATTTCTCCCGGAAGAACACGCCCCTGCACGCATCGACCGGAGCGAGAGCAGCCAATCAACACGCTTCAATCGGCAGCGCTGCACGGGACTCGCTCGGGAAGAACGTCTCTAAAGAAGAGTGTTTTTGGTTGTGAGGGAAAGATAACCTTGTTCAGCTTCCCAAAACAACCCAGCGTTACGTGAACAGTGGATATAGTTTGTTTTAAAAATAAACCGTATTTCATAGGGCCCTACTCTCTGGGGTAGCATTCAGTCGCTGCTGTGTTCACATTAGAGGTCTTCACGGGTCCACTTGGATCCGAAAACCCGAGCGGGTTCGGGTCCAAAACTTCTCCGAGTGCCTCGGACACGGGTCGGGTTCGGTGTTAGCAGCCTCGGGTAATTAAAATAAATGTGCTTTTCTCAAATGCACCCGATAAGACCCGAATACTTTCCCGGATGCGTAGCCTACTCATGCGTTCATGTTCAGTTCATGTTTGAGAAACGCACGTAAACAAGGAACACGTTTATAACCATCTTATAGATATGAGATCCATCATTACGCTGCGTATCAATACAAGGCTTTTCTTTGTGTGTGCAGAAGCACCGGAGACGAGGTGAATAACGTTGCAGACAAAACGAGCAAATCCATGATTTATTAACCGATCGATTTAATTTTGTATAAAACTATCACGTTTATATTTCAAATCCACTGGTTACAATTAAAAGCCAAACTCAGAAATAACATGTAATAACATGTATCCATCAGGCAGGCACAAATATAAAGTAATAGGCTAATAAATAAGTGAATAAACTGAATGAAAGTAATCAGGACCACAGGATTTTTCCGGACCGATGCGGGGGGGCAGGCTGTGCACACGTCTATGCCGTTTACGTTCGGGTCGGGTCGGACTCGGGTCTAATTTCATCGGGTCTGTCTCGGGTCGGGTTTATCTTTTTTTATTATTATTTATGCACGTCGGGTTCGGGTCGGGCACGGGTTTTAGGACCCGAGAAGACCTCTAGTTCACATTGCATGATGGATCGGTGACAGCAGGTTACACACTGCATGACTTCACAATAAGAAGACTCGCCGTCGACTCTGTCTGCTCCGCAAACTACGTTCCACAACCAAACACACACGAGAAGTGAAGGAAATAACACAAGATCACGCTGATATTGTGGTCTCCTCCCCGATCAAAGACAGCCGCGGGGGACTTTTTTTGACCCACCGCCAATATTTCCGCCCGTGTTCTCTGATTCTTAGATATGAGTGAACTAACATCCAAAGATGACTTGTTAACAAACACACTTCTGCTGGGAACAATTTATAGACACAAATCTAAGTACTTGAAAGTGAAACCAATGTTTTGTGCATTTTATAATGAGTTTATCTCTTATACAAAAGCCCTCAAAGTGATGAAAAAGAAAACTGCAATAAATCTTTTGTCCTTTTATAGAAGAATATGATTTAATCCCAACCCCCTGTTATGTTTATTATATATATATAGAGGCGGGAGCCTCTCTAATATAATGGCAGAGGAAACACTGACTGTATATTTATCATCTATATATGAATACACACACATGCATGTATATATTTAACAAAAATTTTATTTTTATATATTAAATATATTTATATATAATAAAAAATTATATGAATATAATTATGCACATGTAAATATTTTCTAAATATATACTGTATGTGTGTGTCTTTATGTATACATAATAAATATACACAGTACACACATATATCATGTACACAAAAACTTTTATTTTGGATGCGATAAATAAATAGCTTTCCATTGATGTATGGTTTGTTATGATAGGACAATATTTAAGAATCTGAGGGTGCAAAAAAATCTAAATATTGAGAAAATCACCTTTAAAGTTGTTCAAATGAAGTTCTTATCAATGCATATTACTAATCAATAATTAAGTTTTGATATATTTACGGTAGGAAACTTACATGGAACATGATCTTAATATCCTAATGATTTTTGGCATAAAAGAAAAATGTATAATTTTGACCCATACAATGTATTGTTGTCTATTGCTACAAATATACCTGTGTTACTTATGACTGCTTCTGTGCTCCAGAGACACATATATGTGACACAAACACAGTTCAAGAACAGTTTCTCTCATTATGGATTATATGGATGTTTTATTATGTTGCTGCAGACTAACATTGATGTGTTTAGAATAACATCATTAATGAATCATTCGCAGTTAGACCAGAAACACACATTAATAAGTCAATTTTGGGTCAAACACGTTTAGAGCACTTTTATTGTAATCCTTTTCAAATTTTAGTAATCAAAAAGATTAATGATTAATAAATTAAAATAATGAATCTTATACTATTTAACAAAAATATATTAAAATTGTAACAAAAATTAAATTTCTTATGAATTTCTTCCCAAATTCTTTATTTTTTTCCCCATATTTATATTTTTCAGTTTTATTTATTTCTATATTCAGTTTTAATGGTTAAATTAAATGTTAGTTATTTAGTAAAAAAAAGGCTAATTGATTAAAATCATAAAAAAAATGAACATGAAACATGAATTTTTTCCTTGTTAATTTTTCTAGACTCAGTTTTAGTGGTTAAATTAAATTTTAGTAATCATAAAGCATGTTCAGTTAATTAAAATAGTGAAACTTACATGATTTAACAACAATTTATTAAAAGTTTCAAAGTTTGTGAAACTTTGCGAACCCCCCCCCCCTCCCCCCCATGGCATGTTTTCAGGAATCTGTTTTAATCATATAATTAAATTTTGATAATTAAAAAGCATGCGTAATCAAACGATTTCATAGAATCAATTGAACAGTTTGTTAAAATGTTTACAATTAATAGGGCCCTAAATTTGTCTGTATTAATAATTTAATGCAAATTTATCATCAAAATTGCCCCCCCCCCCCCCCCCAAACAGGAATCTGATGTAATAATTTAATCCCAGCATCACGAGGGTGTTTTGTTATCTGGTCTGTGTGTTAGAGCTGATCAATCGATCGATCGGCTTCTGTTCTTCCAGCAGGTTCAGATGCAGAGATCAGCTTGTAGATGAGCCGAGGTGTGCAGCGATGGAGAGCGCAGCAGAGGGCATGCTGGGAAGCGATGAGGACAGCGTCTCCGTCACGCTGGAGAACGAGTCGGTCTGGAGCCGCTTTCACAGCCTGGGCACCGAGATGATCCTGACGGCGGCGGGCAGACGCATGTTCCCCTGCTGCCGCTTCCGTCTGACCGGCCTACAGCCCAGCCTCAGCTACCTCCTGATCCTGGACATCGCTCCTCTGGATGACCTCCGACACCGCTGGACCGGAGAGACCTGGGAGCCGGACGCAGCCGGAGAGACGCACCTCCAGAGTCCAGTGGATGGAGCGAGTACTGGCTTCAAGATCAACCTTGAGAAAACTCCCCGCGGTTAGTATCACCGTTTCATACTTTAATTAACATTAAACCGTATTTAGGGCTGGGCCATATGGCAAAAAATCCTCTTAAAATCTCGATTTTTCAGAACATTTAACCGATTCTCAATGTTTTATTACGATTTATGATGAAAATGTAACTACAACATGATTCAAGTAACTTGTTCTGTATTAATCCTCTAGTTATAGAACATTCAGTAATGTTGGAATTCTATATTCCAAGTGCAGCACACATGATGTAAATATTAAACAAATCACTTGTTCAATATCTTTACAGAAAAGATGCATGAACTACAACTACATCTTGTACAAACTTGTCTTGTACATATTATATATGTTCAGAAATAATACGAGGAAAATGCTTTAAAAAGTTTCACAAGCCAAGGTAATTCAAAATGACTGAAGGTATAATTATTAACTATAAATGTTCTGTAAAAACAACGAACAGCAGCTTTCAGTCTGTCACCGTGATGCAAACATGAAATATCAGACAGCAGTGGTTCAAACAGAAAGTCATTTTATTTATTGTTTGTTGATTTTAAATACAAAACTTGGTGAAACAATTTGTGTGTCAGTGCTTTTTGAACATTTCCAGCACATTTATGTCCCTGCAGCACAAAAGCAGTCATAAGTAACACAGGTATATTTGTAGCAATAGACAACAATACATTGTATGGGTCAAAATTATCCATTTTTCTTTTATGACAAAAATCATTAGGATATTAAGATCATGCTCCATGAAGATATTTAGTAAATTTCCTACCGTAAATATATCAAAACTTAATTTTTGATTAGTAATATGCATTGCTGAGAACTTCAACTTTAAAGGTGATTTACTCAATATTTAGATTTTCTTGCAGATTTTCATATAGTTGTATCTCAGCCAAATATTGTCCTATCATAACAAACCATACATCAATGGAAAGATTATTTATTCAGCTTTCAGACGATGCATAAATCTCATGAGCCTTATGACTGGTTTTGTGCTCCAGGGTCACATTTTAACAACACCCTGATAATACTGATAACCGTGATCATTTAGTTCTCTATAACTAGTTCTCTATAACTATAACTAGTTCTCTATAACTAGTTCTCTATAACTATAACTAGTTCTCTATAACTATAACTAGTTCTCTATAACTAGTTCTCTATAACTATAACTAGTTCTCTATAACTAGTTCTCTATAACTATAACTAGTTCTCTATAACTATAACTAGTTCTCTGTATCTCTAGTGTGTGTCCATCCGGACTCTCCGGCTCCGGGTCAGCGCTGGATGGACGGACCGGTGTCCTTCTACAAGATGAAGCTGTCTCACAGCTCTGAGGTCCGAGACGCCGCTGTGGTTCTGCGTCCCATGCAGCGCTATCAGCCGCGGCTCTGCGTGGTTCCCGTCAGCACCGGCCCCGAGCCGGACGTCCACGTCTTCACCTTCCCTAAAACAGCCTTCTACGCGGTGACCAGCTACCAGAACCCGCTGATGACCCGGCTCAAGATCGACTGCAACCCCTTCATGCTGGCGTTCAGAGAGGACGGGCCGAGCGCTCGGCTCATTCAGAACAAACTCAAGCTAGCTCTGATCGCTCGCCCGCCGCCCGCTGACCGCCAGGAACACAGCAGGTGCGGCTTTTCTTGTGCTGCTGCAGACTAACATTATCTATAGCTATGCTAGTGACATGCTAATCATGCTAGAGACATGCTAATCATGCTAGAGACATGCTAGCGACATGCTAGTAACTTGCTAATCATGCTAACGACATGCTAATCATGCTAGAGACATGCTTATCATGCTAGAGACATGCTAATCATGCTAGAGACATGGTAATCATGCTAGAGACATGCTAATCATGCTAGAGACATGGTAATCATGCTAGAGACATGCTAGCGACATGCTAGTAACTTGCTAATCATGCTAACGACATGCTAATCATGCTAGAGACATGCTTATCATGCTAGAGACATGCTTATCATGCTAGAGACATGCTAATCATGCTAGAGACATGCTAATCATGCTAGAGACATGCTAATCATGCTAGAGACATGCTAGCGACATGCTAGTAACTTGCTAATCATGCTAACGACATGCTAATCATGCTAGAGACATGCTTATCATGCTAGAGACATGCTAATCATGCTAGAGACATGCTAATAGCATGCTAGAAACATGCTAGCGACATGCTAGTAACATGCTAATCATGCTAACAACATGCTAATCATGCTAGCGACATGCTAGTAACATGCTAATCATGCTAGAGACATGCTAGCGACATGCTAGACATGCTAATAGCATGCTAGAAACATGCTAGCGACATGCTAGTAACATGCTAATCATGCTAACAACATGCTAATCATGCTAGCGACATGCTAGTAACATGCTAATCATGCTAGAGACATGCTAGCGACATGCTAGTAACATGCTAATCATGCTAGACATGCTAATCATGCTAGAAACATGCTAGCGACATGCTAGTAACATGCTAATCATGCTAGAGACAATGCTAGTAACATGCTAATCATGCTAGAGACATGCTAATCACGCTAGAAACATGCTAGCGACATGCTAGTAACATGCTAGCGACATGCTAGTAACTTGCTAATCATGCTAACAACATGCTAATCATGCTAGAAACATGCTAGCGACATGCTAGTAACATGCTAATCATGCTAGCGACATGCTAGTAACATGCTAATCATGCTAGAGACATGCTAGTAATGCTAGAGACATGCTAATAGCATGCTAATCATGCTAGAAACATGCTAGCGACATGTTAGTAACTTGCTAATCATGCTAACGACATGCTAATCATGCTAGTGACATGCTAGTAACATGCTAATCATGCTAGAAACATGCTAGCGACATGCTAATCATGCTAATAGCATGCTAATCATGTTAGAAACATGCTAGCGACATGCTAGTAACATGCTAATCATGCTAGAGACATGCTAATAGCATGCTAATCATGCTAGAAACATGCTAGCGACATGCTAGTAACATGCTAATCATGCTAGTAACATGCTAATAGCATGCTAATCATGCTAGAAACATGCTAGCGACATGCTAATCATGCTAGTAACATGCTAATCATGCTAGAAACATACTAACGACATGCTAATCATGCTAATAGCATGCTAATCATGTTAATTCTTCTAAACATTGATATCTTTAGAATAACATCACTGATGAATCATCCACAATACATGAAAGATGCATACATTTAAAAAGGTAATAAAATATGCAGATTGTATGTAAATCTGAGCACTGCTTCACAGCACTATAAAGCTCGGTGATGCGGTACATTTGTGAGGATATTTAGTATGGAATATTGTCTGCTGATATGAAAAGTTAACAGTATATCATTGTAATAAATATAATTTATGATAGCAATGATATTTTGTTTTCTTTTTACGTTAAACACATCAAATATTACATATATGTAATATAATGTGTATTTCCATTATGGTTTAGGTCTTAGATTTCATTTAAGGTGGTATTAAAAAGTCTTAAATTTAATTTTTTCATATCTGCAGAAACCCTGTTTAATCCATTTAAAATTTTAGTAATCAAAAAGCATGATTAATAAATTACAATATTAATATTAATAATTTATATTATATTTATAAAATATTAAAATATTTTTTTCCCCAAAAAATTTATATTTTTCAGTTTTATTTCTTTTCGTATTCAGTTTAATGGTTAAATTAAATGTTAGTAATTTAGTAAAAAAAAAAAAAAGGCTAATTAATTAAAATCATGAAACGTATACAATTCAATAACAATTTATTAAAAAATGAACAAAAATTATATTTTTAGGGCAGTTTTATTTTTTCGCAAATATTTTTTTTGCATGTTAATTTTTCTAGACTCAGTTTTAGTGGTTAAATTTAATTTTAGTAATCACAATTTTAATTTTTTTCCAAACCCTGTCATCCCCCCTCCCCCCCTTAATTAATTTTATTAATTAAAAAGCATGCGTAATCAATTTTAATTTAATTTTAATAATTAAAAAGCATGCATAATCAAATGATTTCATAAAAACAATTTAACAGTTTATTAAAATGTTTACAATTAATAGGGCCTTATGAAATATTGAACATTTTCTGTATTAATAATTAAAGTTATCATAAAAAATGGTGTTATCAAAACCATTAATTAATCTTTTACGATGTAATACTAATCAAACGAAAATTTAACAATTCCTAGTATTTTTTGAATAACAAAATGCTGCATAACAGGTTTACTGTTAAAATTAAAACATGGAAGTAAATGAATCATATCGATACATGAATGTAGTTTTAATTGTTAATTTAACCTGTTTTTG
>CM041802.1:44460378-44462878 GCA_023376895.1 Aspiorhynchus laticeps
AAAAAAATTGCTCTATGAAATGTTTTATTTTTTCAGAAGTTGTGTTTATGATTTAATACACATTTATTTAATAAAAAACGGTGGTAATCAAATGAAAGCATAAAACATCAATTTAATTAATCTTTTAAAATTTACTTTTTTTAATAATTATTTTTATTCCTTTTTGGCAAACAAAGTACTGCTCAACAGAGGTTTACTGTTCAAATAACAAAATGGAAGAAAAATTGTGATTATTAAAAACAGTAATAATCTGTTATTCTGTCTGTGCTTTCAGAACTACAGTAATGAATGTGAGAGATTATTATTTTTTTTTTATAAAACTATGATAAAAAAAATGCTATTAATAATATATTGGAGTATTGTTTAACTGATAATTAGAATGAGAATGAGCTTTATTGCCAGGTATGTTTACACATACGAGGAATTTGTTACAGTGACAGAAGCTCCACAGTGCAACAGGACAGGACACAAATAATAAAAGAATAATATATTATTATTTATTATTTATCCTTTTTGTTTGTGTCCAGACGGCGCTTTGGTTTCACGCACTGGGAAGACGAGCGATCTGACCCGGATCAAAGGCTGGATGGAGAAGTTTAATCTAAAGAGCGCAGCCGACAGTAAGCACATAACCATAACAGCCCTACTTGGTTTATTCAGGTGTGATTTTCTCATGTTTCCGCTGCTCATCAGGCTCCGGTCACTCGGCGTTCTCCTCGGTTCTGCTGGACGAGTATCTGGAGGCTGAAGGCCAGCGGATCAGCGAACGCGCCGCCGTGTTTTCATCCAGCGCTCCGTCTCCGGTGCTCTACCAGCTGCCCGTCAAGAGCAGCAGCTACGTGAGGACCCTAGATAGTGTGCTTCAGACGCGCAGCTCTGGACTCCAGCGCACTAAAGCGTGGCGATGCAGACGCGGTGTTAGAACGGCTCCGGTGCGCTCTTCCTCCGCGAGGCTCCGATGGAAACACGGCGTCTCTGAAGATCTCCCTCAGCGTCCGGCGGCGTCCGGCGGAGCTCACTCCAGACGCAGGGGAAGGTACCGGCGGCGGAGGCGGACGCTGAGGTTTAACAGAGACGCCGTGGATGGAGCGCGGTCCTCTTCATCCACTCTGAAGCACACGGAGCTGCTGGCTCAGGAGGAGCAGGCCGTCTCTCTCGGACTCAGTCACACACACATCAGCGCTGAGAGAGCCGGCTTCGCTCTGAGCTCACTGCTGACCGCAGAGGTGCGTCCGGTCTCAGACACACTGCAGAACGGCCGAAAAACTAAATAGAGCAATAAGCCTCAAGAAGCCGTGGTTTACAGTGAATTTATAACAGCTAAGAGGAAAAAGAAAAACCTTAGTTGTAATAAATTCACTGTAAACCACGGCTTCACTGGGATTATTGCTTTTATATAACATTTATTCCATATACGTAGTAAGGTTTCACAAATAAAACAAAGCAAATGAAGTGTAACGATATTAAAAAAACAGTATTCTTCCACCAAACAATGTAGTTGAAACACAACAGTGGTTGCCGAGCAACACACAGACGTAAACAAAGGTGTGTTACTTTGTAATTAACAACAGCTTTGAATCAGCTCGACCAATCAGAGTCAAGGACCGGAACTCTCTGCTTTATAATTCGAATTTTGTATTTAAATATGATCAATATTCAAGGCATAATTTCAGTTGAGAGGAAAAAGTTTGTCTTCTCTCCTGAGGCCACAAGAGGGCGCATCGAGCAAAATATTACTAATGCACGTTTATTAAAGCAATAAAATAACACGGCTATGTTGGAAAAAATGCATAATGTTTATAAACCATATATAATTAATTAAGTTACTTAAACTATTAGAAACAAAACAGCATCAAGTATGTATAGTTTAATACAAAGGACCGAAAACCAATCACAAAGAGACTTTTATCATTTAAAAACATGAGATGCAGAAAAACCAACATAAAGTCTCGAGACGTGTTTTTTAACAGTTGAACTTGTATTAATTTTACATGCTTTCTAAACATGTGTCTCTCTTGTGTGAGACGCGAGAGCAACGCTGATAGACGTCTCTATAGAAAATGTGTTCTGTGTGTTCAGTTTTGATGTAAACAACATCTTCTCTGCATTAATGATCTCTTTTACTGCAATATTTTAATAGCAGCGCTGCATCCAGTGGCTTCAGCTCGATAAGATACGAAAAACACTAATGCAGCGACACCTACATCGTCATCACATCTCGTGCATCACTGATAAATCTGCCTGATGCACACGTAATATTCAAATGCAGCGTTTTTGCATTCAAATGTGGATTTTTATTTTAAATACGACGAATATTTGAAATTTAAATGTTTATTTGACAGCCCTAACGCTCTTACACATCTGATAACTGGACACTGACTAGGGCTGGACGCTGTCGGTTTCATCTACTGCAGGGTTTTTCAATAGAAATGTGAATGAAGCGTATTGCAGTTCAAATCACAATATTATATGACAAAGATATTTTTTAATAAGTGTTTTA
>CM041802.1:44467878-44477878 GCA_023376895.1 Aspiorhynchus laticeps
AAACGAGAGGAGGCGTCACATCCCGCTCAGAAAGCCAACAAGCTGAATGTTAATGACAACCTGCAGATCTTACAGACAAACACACCTGATGAGAAACAGCTGGAGCACTTTCCTCTTCTGTCTCGTGTCGTTCCCGCCGGTCATCTGAAGGCTGATAAGAAGACGCTAGTGCGTTCTGGACCGATAAAGGTAAATCTTGCTCAGTTTGGAGGATTAGCTCTGCACGATTAATCATTAAAAGATCACGATGTCGATTCAAACACCAATGCAATCCTATTTTTAAATGACAATGATTCACCTGTCTATTAAACCTTTGAAAAATCATCCCGAAACATTCAAATCTGCAGACATTTATCATGTTTGAGTAAAAAACTAAAAAATTATTTCTGTCTTAGTTACTCATATTATCACAGAAATACTGGGATGAAAGTTAATAGTTTTGATTTATAAAACAGATAGTTCCGGTCCTTGATTCTGATTGGTTGAGCCACGTTCGAAGCTGTTGTAAATTACACTACAAACCTACACCTTTGTTTACTTTGGTGGATATATATGTGACCCTGGAGCACACAACCAGTCATAAGTATCAATTCTTCAAAATTGAGATTTATGCATCATCTGAAAGCAGAATAAATAATCTTTCCATTGATGTATGGTTTGTTATGATCGGACAATATTTGTAAATCTGGAATCTGAGGGTGCAAAAAAATCTAAATATTGAGAAAATCATCTTTAAAGTTGTTCAAATGAAGTTCTTAGCAATGCATATTACTAATCAAAAATTAAGTTTTGATATATTTACGGTAGGAAACTTACATGATCTTAATATTCTAATGATTTTTGGCATAAAAGAAAAATTTATAATTTTGACTCATACAATGTATTGTTGTCTATTGCTACAAATATACCTGTGTTACTGATGACTGCTTTTGTGCTGCAGGGACACATATATATTAAAATGTTTAATAATTAATTCAAAGCAATTAAACTCTTTTAAATAGATTGCAGTAATAATATTTTGTCACATTAAAAAATCGTGATTCTCAGTTTATCCAGAGCTCTACTCTGAATAGTGTTTGATCTCAGATTATTAAGCATAAACCTCTCTTCCTTGATTTCAGGTTAATGGGAAAACATACGCTCAGGCTAAACTGATCCTGGGCCGGATGGGAGCGCTGCATCCAGCCAATCGTCTGGCAGCATACGTCACCGGCAGGATTAAACCCCTCCCTCAAAACACCAGCCGATCGCTTTCCAGAACACTTCAGGTCCGGACGCTCAGAGAGACGAGGGGTTCAAACCCTGCTCCAGCGATCAATCCCTCAAAACACACAGGTACGAGACACTGAACCCTAATGGAGGCATAGCCATTAATAATTAATTACACGATGTGCCGTGATGTGTCTAAAATTAATAAAAGTTGCTTTAGAAAGAAATATTTTGATTAGTGCTGTCAAACGATTAATCGTGATTAATCGCATCCAAAATAAAAGTTTTTGTTTACATAATATATAAGTGTGCATTTATCATGTATATATTAATACAAACACATGCATGTATATATTTAGAAAATATTTACATGCATATATGTATATTTATAAATATATTTAATATGTAAACACAACATATATTTTGAAAATATTTACATGCATATATGTATATTTATAAATATATTTAATATGTAAACAAAACATATATTTTGAAAATATTTACATGCATATATGTATATTTATAAATATATTTAATATGTAAACAAAACATATATTTTGAAAATATTTACATGCGTATATGTATATTTATAAATATATTTAATATGTAAACACAACATATATTTTGAAAATATTTACATGCGTATATGTATATTTATAAATATATTTAATATGTAAACACAACATATATTTTGAAAATATTTACATGCGTATATGTATATTTATAAATATATTTAATATGTAAACACAACATATATTTTGAAAATATTTACATGCGTATATGTATATTTATAAATATATTTAATATGTAAACACAACATATATTTTGAAAATATTTACATGCATATATGTATATTTATATTTAATATGTAAACACAACATATATTTTGAAAATATTTACATGCATATATGTATATTTATATTTAATATGTAAACACAACATATATTTTGAAAATATTTACATGCATATATGTATATTTATATTTAATATGTAAACACAACATATATTTTGAAAATATTTACATGCATATATGTATATTTATATTTAATATGTAAACACAACATATATTTTGAAAATATTTACATGCATATATGTATATTTATATTTAATATGTAAACACAACATATATTTTGAAAATATTTACATGCATATATGTATATTTATAAATATATTTAATATGTAAACAAAACATATATTTTGAAAATATTTACATGCATATATGTATATTTATAAATATATTTAATATGTAAACACAACATATATTTTGAAAATATTTACATGCATATATGTATATTTATAAATATATTTAATATGTAAACAAAACATATATTTTGAAAATATTTACATGCATATATGTACATTTATAAATATATTTAATATGTAAACAAAACATATATTTTGAAAATATTTACATGCATATATGTATATTTATAAATATATTTAATATGTAAACACAACATATATTTCTTAAATATATACATGCATATGTGTGTATTTATATATACATAAATATACTCAGTACACACATATATTATGTAAACAAACTTTTATTTTGAATGCGATTAGTCGAGATTAATCGTTTGACAGCACTAGTTTTGATTCAACATTGCATGATAATAATAAATGGGTATTAATGAATATTGAAATATGAAATTTTGTAATAAATGATATGATAATCTATATGTGAAGCTATAAGTGCCAGTAGGTGGCAGCGAGTCACTGTTTTATTAGTGAGTCTGTTCATTAACTGTTAAATGACTCTTCATTCAGAAACAAAGCAAGTGACTCTAAACGAACGAGTCACTGAATCATTAACTGACTCGATTCGTTCAAAGATGTTGATTCATTCAGTAATGAATCACCGCTGTGTGATGATCAAAGACGCTTAACAGTTCTGCTGTGGCTTTGATTAGAATGATTTTCATTTGCAAAAGTGATAATATTTAGCCTAAAATGTATTTCGATATTAACGACCTGTCATTACAGTGAAACACTGACTGAACCATCACTGTTTTAACCCTTTAAACACTTTCTATGTGTCTTGACGTACATGATCATGCTGGTATGATTAGAAAGCATCATTAGTTTAATGCATTGCATTAAGATTAAATTAGTGTACTGGTTTGACCAAAATGGTATTTATTAGTTTTATTTACAGCGGTGGCCAGAATTATTAGAACACTAGTATTATCAGCAGCTAAAAATGGTGTTAAGTCAGTTATTTCTATCTTTTGCTGTAGTGTGTCTGTAGGAAATATCTCCAAACTACTGTAAACTACTTCTACTTTGTGTTTAGTGAGCCAAGAGAACCAGAGTAAAGCATTCAAAATGCCCATTACCCGATCTCCGGCGATGTGCTGGGCTCCTAATGGCATCAGACGTACACTGTCTGTCTGCGTTTCTAACCGCACATCATCACCTAACCCTGGGCGTGGCTCAAACACGGTAGCTCCGCCCCTCTCCAGCGCCTCAGGCACCGTAGCTCCGCCCCTCTCCAGCGCCTCAGGCACCGTAGCTCCGCCCCTCTCCGGTGCGGAGACGGTTCTCCCGGCCTCGGCTCTTCCTCCGGGGCAGCAGGTGGTTCTGCAGCCGGTCGCAGGTATGACGGGGGTGAACATGTGTCAGTTTAACGGCCAGATGATCCAGCTGGTGCCCATCACTACAGCGTTACCTGTGCAGGTGCAGGCCGGCGCCGGCGGCTCAGGTTAGTCACGGTGCTGCTGTAGAATAGCACTTCTAGAGCCTTGTGACATATTTTATATTTTCCAATTGAATTTTTCAGTTTTAATGGTTTTATAAAATGTTATTAATCAAAAAGGATGATTAATCAATTGAATTCATGATACGTATACAACTGAATAGTTTATAAAAAAAAATTAAAAAAAATTAAAAATGTAAAAATTTTAAGTAAGCAAATGAAATTACGGTTTAAAATTACAATTAATTTTTATTTTTTTACTTAAAAAAAAAAATCCTTAAAATAATGTTTTAATAAGTTATTATTAGGGACCAAGCACCGAAGGCTCCTATTGTATCTGTTGGCGTTCTTCTTATTATTATTATTATTCTTCTCTGGAAGTCTATGGCAGCCCATAGAACCGCTTGCGGGAAAGTTATGAAATTTGGCACACAGATAGAGAACAGTCTCAATACTAACCACAGCAAGTTTGGAGTCTCTAACTCTAACTCTCTAGCGCCACCACTTGTCCAAAGTTTCACTCATGTTCTAATAACTTTTGAACCATAAGGTCTAAATTTAAAAAAAAAAAATCACAATTTTTAATAGTTCGAAAAACATACTTTTTTGAACTCAAGATAGACGGATTGTCTGATTTTCACCAAAATTGTCATCTTCAAACCATTCTGGCAAAAATTTATGGAAATAAAGTTGATTAGTCAAACCGTTATCGAATAACACGCGAATGAATTTGACGAAAAATGGATGTGAGGCTATATCTCCGCAACAGTTTAACGTATTGAGACCAAATTTGGTTATAACAAGCATGACCTGAGGCTACCTGCACAGTTTCATCACAGCGCCACCTAGTGGTCTGAAAAAAAAAGGCTATTTTTGCTTATAACTTCTGAAGGGTTTGGCCAAAAATCACAAAACCTTGTCTCTTTAGATGTAATGCAGTATGCCGAGTCGAACCATACTCAATTTTCCCATGTCACCAAATTTGAGTCCGATCATTTTCAGACTGTGCTGACAAAAAGTTGTGGATTTCGTGTTGATAGACAAAACTGCTTTTGTATAGCACCGCAACAAATTTGAGGCATGATGCCAAACTACATCTGAGGCTGTATCTCGGCAAAGCTTGGCCATATTGACACCAAACTTTGTGTGTGCCTTTATCACCTCACACAGAACAAACCACATCGATTTGATAACAGCGCCACCTATTGGTCAAAAGTGATAAGCCAATAAGTCATATTAGTTGTGGTTGTATTTATGATTTTTCAGTTATTTTGACTAAAATCAACTTACAATGGTTTTTATTACTCATTGCTACAGTTAGTCATGCTTATGTCCTCATTTTGTCTCTGTTGTGCTTGGCTTCTTAATTGCTGCTTGCAGCTATATTTACGATTATTATTATTTACTATTTTATTATTATTATCTTCTGCACAATATTAATATATCTGTTATAATTTCTTCAAGTTAAATAGAACTTTTATTTTGGCGTGTTGTAGTGATGATCTTTGAGTTTCTGTGTATATCTGCCAATAGTTTTCTGAAATGAAATGTTTAAATCCTAGTGAAGTGACTTAACACCATTTCATTAATTTTACAGCCCTAGTTTTGATTTATTCATCCAAATATTGCCAAGTTCTGTATCAAGCCGCATTATACTGTAAATTCCATTTTCATTCATTCATTCGTGCATTCATGCATTCGTTCATGCATTCATTCATTCGTGCATTCATGCATTCATTTGTGCATTCATTCATTCGTTCATGCATTCATTCATTCGTGCATTCATGCATTCATTTGTGCATTCATTCATTCGTTCATGCATTCATTCATTCGTGCATTCATTCATTCGTGCATTCATGCATTCATTCATTTGTGCATTCATTCATTCGTCCATGCATTCATTCGTTCATGCATTCATTCATTTATGCATTCATTCATTCGTGCATTCATGCATTCATTCGTGCATTCATTCATTCGTGCATTCATGCATTCATTCATTCGTTAATGCATTCATTCCTTCATGCATTCATTCCTTCATGTATTCATTCATTTATGCATTCATTCATGCATTCATTCATTCATGTAACAAGCCGCATTATACTGTAAATTCCATTTTCATTCATTAATTTGTGCATTCATTCATTTGTGCATTCATGCATTCATTCGTGCATTCATTCATTCGTGCATTCATGCATTAATTTGTGCATTCATTCATTCGTTCATGTATTCATTCGTTCATGCATTCATTCATTCCTGCATTCATTCATTCGTTCATGCATTCATTCCTTCATGCATTCATTCCTTCATGCATTCATTCCTTCATGCATTCATTCATTTATGCATTCATTCATGCATTCATTCATTCATGTAACAAGCCGCATTATACTGTAAATTCAATTTTTATGACTGGATTTTGCTGTTTTGTTTGTGTTTTTTGCATCATGAAAATCATAGGTACACATCATATTAAACATTCTCATCTCGCTTCTCTACAGGAGGTGCTCAACAGGAGCCACAATCAGCTCAGATGACCACATCTATGCCACAGAAGGCTTCATCTAAACCCCGTCCGTTCATCGTACCCAGAATCCACACCGTGCAAGGAAACACCGGCTTTACCTTTGGAAGTGTTGCAGCTCCGGGTCTACAGAACGGTTTACTTGGTAAAGCTGGCATGTTCTCCTTCAGAATATGCCCACCTTCTGCCGAGAGCAAGGCCGCGGGTCTCGAACAGCCTGGAAAAGCTCCGGGAAACGCTTCCACGTTGTTACTTCCCGGCGGATACAGGTTAATAAAACTACCCATGTTTGTCAGTCCCAGCGTGAGCAGCCCGACCGCTTCTGAACCCGCCGAGAAATCAACCGAAAAGAGCCAAGAGAGAGAAAACCCGACCACACACCAGTCCTCAGTCTCTATTAAAACAGAACCAGGTGAAGATCCAGAACCAGATCACAGTGGTCTGCTCTCAGAAGACGGTGCTCCAGTCATCATTAAAGTAGAGTCTTACAGCACCGACTCGTCTTCCAAACATCCGTCCAGAAGCGGCTCTGACCAGCCTGAGCCAGAGAACACATCTGTGCACATTAAGATCGAGGCCTGCCATGATACAAACCAAACAGATGACAACCAGAACAGCGGAGACTCATCGCATCGCGTCAAAATAGAGGAGACGATCTTAGACGTCAATCATCCTCTGAAAACCTCTGAAAGCAGGGATCGTGGTGTCAAAGACACAGACCGCTCGTCCTCCGTAACATGCTGTTTATTTGAAGGTCGCAGCTCATCGGTCTCGCAGAGCTTCTCCATTCCTTCTCACACTAAAACACCTGAGGAGACCCAGAACCGGAGGAGAAGACCACAGGCTTCAGACGATACACAATTCAATCAATCCAGCATGTGCTCCAGTGATGGATGGACCACAGAAGACAGCGTAAGTCAGCACTCCATAGGCCTGTCGCAATAATCAATATATCAACTTATCGCACAATATACACTATATTGCCAAAAGTATTGGCACCCCCTTCTAATGAACAGGTTTGACTACTTTAGTAATTTCTATGAGTACAAATCTTAATGTTAAAGCATATAATGATATTCTAGGAAATTGTGTGCTTCTAATGCAGACTTTGAGCCAAAAACTCATCACCAAACACCAATGACTTGTACATACACTATATTGCCAAAAGTATTGGCACCCCTTCTTTAGAACAGATGCTCTTCCAAATCTGTGGCAACAACGATGGGAACATAATTCATGTATGTAAAAATTGTATTTCATCTCTGTTGCAACAGTTTTGTAAGTGTCTAAAATGACTGAACCCATATGTACAAGTCATTGGTGTTTGGTGATGAGTTTTTGTCTCAAGGTCTGCATTTACAGTCACACCAGAGGTGTTAAACTGGGATTAGGACTTGGTTTTATGCAGACCAGTCAAGTTCTTCCACACTGACTCAATCAATCATTTTCTTTTTGAACCTTGTCTTATACACAGAGACATTGTCATGTTAGAATAGAAAAGAGTCCAAACTGTTGCTATAATATTAGAAGCACACAATTTCCTAGAATATCATTATATGCTTTAACATTAAGATTTGTACTCATAGAAATTACTAAAGTAGTCAAACATGTTCATTAGAAGGGGTGCCAATACTTTTGGCAATAGAGTGTATGTACATGATAATGTTCATTTCCATGATCTAAATATTTTTAAGATTGAAAAGCTTGTTTTAATTTGAAAGCGTGTAGGCCTTCTTGCATTATTATGCTGTTATATTTATGATTATATATTCAGTGGCATAAAATGGTCTTAAAATGACAATAATATCGCTTATCGCAATCATTTCTGGGGCAAGATATCGCACAACAAAAAGTTGTTATCGTGACAGGCCTAGCACTCCATCGCATATCAACTAAAAATCCTGAAGAAGGAAGTCCGTTTGAATCACTATTCTCAGATTGTGCTGTATTTCGATCCTAGAACGAGTGGTACATCGAGGATGAGGTTGACATCGAGACGTTTGAGGAGTACGATGAGAAGATGAACATCAGTCTCTTAAGAGCAAAGACCCGACGGTGAGTCTTTCAGAAAGCATCAGATTGATTCAGCTGCTGTTACTCTTTATTCATTAAACATCTCTCTTCTCTTCAGGAAAACACAGCAAGCAGCTCAGCATCAATGGCTTGTAAGTCTTTGTTTTGCTCACTGAGGTATTATGAGGTGATTTTCTGTGAAAAGCAACAACTGATTTGCTAGATACAGCATATTAGAGTATGCAGGTCTCTGAACATATGCATCATTTTACAGATAAATCCAATAAGAAATCCATCAGCATAAAATATTTACAAAAAAAAATTTTTTTTACCAAAATTTATTCAGACACCTTCAACATTTCTCACATTATCACAGATTATTCGCTATAGTTTAGAAAATGTATTAAAATATGACAAAATCAAATTGATCTTGATGATGTCAGATAACTTGTGAATGTAATGAATTCAGTCGAATAGCTGTTAAATTTAAGACACAATTAGATAAAACCAATTTAGCTCGACTAATCACCAATAAATGTTTAATTTTGTTCAGTCTGTGGAGTAAAAAGATCACATTAGCAATTAAAAAAAAAATTGTTTTATTTTTTTTTATTTTTTATCCACTGTATGAATAATATTTTGGGTGTAATATGTCACAGTTCACTTTATTTTGCTATCCTCACTTACATAAATGAACTATAGTGTCCTAGTAAAAAAATATCAAAAATTATATCTGAATTATTTTTGGTTTGACTGTACTACATTAAGGCATCTGTATTATAATCTATTATCCATTAATAAAATTGCATTACTCAGCAAACCCTGAATACTGTGTTTAAAGCTTAAAATAATTTTTTGTGCTTTTATATTTTATTTCACATTGTTCTTGCATGAAAATAGCCGGCATGCAGCTAAACCCCCAAACACTCCATTAATGTGCTGTAAGATCGTCATAACCTGTTGTGTATCAGTATAACCTGATCTTCATGTGTTTTCCAGCTGAAATGTAAATCGGTCGCAGCGGCCCATCATCCAGTGCGGCTGATGTCTGATCTGTCGCTGTATAAGAGAACGAGGCGTCTGAATCAAGCGCTGAGAGAACGCAAGCAGCACGCTGAGATGCAGCAGACTTTAGAGTCGTTGAAGAGGACGCTGGGGATTGAAGAAGACGTCATGATGAGCACTATAGACCTGCTCCGAGAGGTGTGTAATAAACCCACTGCTTCTCTCTCTGGAGGAGACTTCAGCTTCGTTGACGTGTTGTTGTTCTGTCTCAGGCTGGACAGATGATCAGAGCTCTCGAGGATCACAGCATAGCTCTGATGGCCAAGAAACGAGCGCTGATTCGTCAGCATTCTCATTATCAGACTCTGATCTCACAGCGCTCCGGGAGACACGGTAAATCATGAGTGTTACCAACCGTACGTGTGTGTGTGTGTGAGAGTGTGTGTGTGTGAGAGTGTGTGTGTGTTTGTGTGTGTGAGAGAGTGTGTGTGTGTGTGTGTGTGTGAGAGAGTGTGTGTGTGTTTGTGTGTGTGTGTTTGTGTGTGTGTGTGTGTGTG
>CM041802.1:44480378-44520378 GCA_023376895.1 Aspiorhynchus laticeps
AAAAGCGCCTCCTGCTGGCAGAGAATGAATGTGTATTTTCAATGGACCGTTTCAACGGCAACAACATAAACAAACGTTATTGCATGCATGGCCCAAACTTAACTTCTGGTAGACTTCCGCAAAGAATCAATAACAGCAGCAAAGTCCCTCTAGAGTAGATTACTTCTGATAACAAGCAAAATATGTTTGCTGCGTATATCAGACGGGCTTATTAATTCATTCTCTGCCAGCAGGAGGCGCGGGAGAAATATAGTGGTTTCCACGGTAACGGCTGCACACACACACACACACACACAATTAATCAATCATGATTAATCGCATCCAAAATAAAAGTATTTCTTTACATAATATCTGTGTATATTTATTACGTATATATAAATAGAGACACATGCATGTGTGTATATATATATTTAAGAAACATGTTTATATATTAAATATATTTGTATATAAATATTATTTAAATATATATATATAATATAAATATATACATGTAAATATTTTCTAAATATATATGTATATAAATAAAATATATAAATATTATTTATATATAATATAAATAAAACATATGAATATAAATATATACATGTAAATATTTTCTAAATATATATGTATAAATAAAATATATAAATATTATTTATATATATAATATAAATATAAATAAAATATATGAATATAAATATATACATGTAAATATTTTCTAAATATATACTGTATGTGTTTGTATTTATATATACATAATAAATATACACAGTACACACACATATTATGTAAACAAACTTTTATTTTGGATGCGATTAATCGTTTGACAGCACTAATATATGTTATTTAATTAATATAGTAATTTATTGATAATTGTTTAAATCAATATAATAATTAATACTTTTGACTCATCCATTTTCCTAAAAACCTTTAAAGGCCGAAATGTGAAGTGCATCATATTATAAAACTTGTAAAGTCATTTTACACTTTAATATGTTACTATAGATAGACATTGCTGTACTCCGCTCATATGCTATTAACCCGTTTAATCCCAAATTTGTCCCAGACATGAAAATATCCAAATGATGTGTCATAAGTAACCTTTTGAAATTTACATTTACATTTATGCATTTAGCAGACACTTTTATCCAAAGCGACTTACATTGCATTCAAGTGTTACAGTTTTACATTTTATCAGCTCTCTTTTATCAGAAATAATCAATAATTATTTTTTGTGGAAAAGAGTGTGAAAAATTGTGTTTTATGGTCGGTTACCATGGTGACCGGTGGGATAATGTGTACTGAAATCACATATTTCTGCAGTCATAAAAATTGTTATATATCTCAGCCCAGTTATTTTAAACTGTTTGATCACGGTTACTATTATGCATAAAAAAACCTTATGCAACATTGATAGGAACACTGAGATAAAAGACAAAAAAATACAACCATCAACGTATTTCAAAATTGTTAATTTTTGTAAAATATAACATCAAATTTTTATATTAATGCTACGAGTATTACATCATTATTGTACTTTTTTTGTAACTTTTTAATTTAGAGCAATATTTTGTCATTGCAACATTTTAGTGCAGCTTTCACTAACAACTGCAATTGATTTATATTGTATTCATAAACTCAGTTATCACTATTGTGACCATCAACATGTTTACTCACTCTATGACCACACTCAACAAAACTGACTATATGCAAATGCATATATTAATACTAGACACCTTAAAGATAATGTGTGCCAAAAATCTTAGTCATATCTTTATATTAACACACGTTACTAGTCTTTTGTTTCAGAGCTTTGATGCAGTTATCATTTTAAGATTATGATCTGGTCATGTGACAATCTGCACTAATCATGTGACACTGTACATATTTAATTGAGACCTTTTTTACGGTCACTATTGTGAGCGCTGGGATTAAATGTGTTAAATATATTTGTGCAGGTCTTAATTTGAGCTGTCATCAGTTAATATGAGAGCATTCTCTGTGTGTTTGGTGTTTAGAGGTGAAGAGACGTTTACCCGACGTAATCCTGCAGTCTTTCACCAAGATTTAGCCTCGTTCCTGGTGTTCCTCGTCACTTCAGATGATCCAGAGAACGAGGAGAAGATCTGAAGAGACACACAAACACATCATCTGCAGGCGTGCTGCTTCACCTCATCAATACCGTAGTAAACATCAGACACACAAACACATCATCTGCAGGCGTGCTGCTTCACCTCTTCAATACCGTAGTAAACATCAGACACACAAACGCATCAACTGCAGGCGTGCTGCTTCACCTCATCAATACCGTAGTAAACATCAGACACACAAACGCATCATCTGCAGGCGTGCTGCTTCACCTCATCAATACCGTAGTAAACATCAGACACACAAACGCATCATCTGCAGGCGTGCTGCTTCACCTCATCAATACCGTAGTAAACATCAGACATATCATCTGCAGGCGTGCTGCTTCACCTCATCAATACCGTAGTAAACATCAGACACACAAACGCATCATCTGCAGGCGTGCTGCTTCACCTCATCAATACCGTAGTAAACATCAGACACACAAACACATCATCTGCAGGCGTGCTGCTTCACCTCATCAATACCGTAGTAAACATCAGACACACAAACACATCATCTGCAGGTGTGCTGCTTCACCTCATCAATACCGTAGTAAACATCAGACACACAAACGCATCATCTGCAGGCGTGCTGCTTCACCTCATCAATACCGTAGTAAACATCAGACACACAAACGCATCATCTGCAGGCGTGCTGCTTCACCTCTTCAATACCGTAGTAAACATCAGACACACAAACGCATCATCTGCAGGCGTGCTGCTTCACCTCATCAATACCGTAGTAAACATCAGACATATCATCTGCAGGCGTGCTGCTTCACCTCATCAATACCGTAGTAAACATCAGACACACAAACGCATCATCTGCAGGCGTGCTGCTTCACCTCATCAATACCGTAGTAAACATCAGACACACAAACACATCATCTGCAGGTGTGCTGCTTCACCTCATCAATACCGTAGTAAACATCAGACACACAAACGCATCATGTGCAGGCGTGCTGCTTCACCTCATCAATACCGTAGTAAACATCAGACACATCATCTGCAGGCGTGTTGCTTCACCTCATCAATACCGTAGTAAACATCAGACACACAAACACATCATCTGCAGGTGTGCTGCTTCACCTCATCAATACCGTAGTAAACATCAGACACACAAACACATCATCTGCAGGCGTGCTGCTTCACCTCATCAATACCGTAGTAAACATCAGACACACAAACGCATCATCTGCAGGCGTGCTGCTTCACCTCATCAATACCGTAGTAAACATCAGACACATCATCTGCAGGCGTGCTGCTTCACCTCATCAATACCGTAGTAAACATCAGACACACAAACACATCATCTGCAGGCGTGCTGCTTCACCTCATTAATACCGTAGTAAACATCAGACACACAAACGCATCATCTGCAGGCGTGCTGCTTCACCTCATCAATACCGTAGTAAACATCAGACACACAAACGCATCATCTGCAGGCGTGCTGCTTCACCTCATCAATACCATAGTAAACATCAGACACACAAACGCATCATCTGCAGGCGTGCTGCTTCACCTCATCAATACCGTAGTAAACATCAGACACACAAACGCATCATCTGCAGGCGTGCTGCTTCACCTCATCAATACCGTAGTAAACATCAGACACACAAACGCGTCATGTGCAGGCGTGCTGCTTCACCTCATCAATACCGTAGTAAACATCAGACACACAAACGCATCATCTGCAGGCGTGCTGCTTCACCTCTTCAATACCGTAGTAAACATCAGACACACAAACGCGTCATGTGCAGGCGTGCTGCTTCACCTCATCAATACCGTAGTAAATATCAGACACACAAACGCATCATCTGCAGGCGTGCTGCTTCACCTCTTCAATACCGTAGTAAACATCAGACACACAAACGCATCAACTGCAGGCGTGCTGCTTCACCTCATCAATACCGTAGTAAACATCAGACACACAAACGCATCATCTGCAGGCGTGCTGCTTCACCTCTTCAATACCGTAGTAAACATCAGACACACAAACGCATCATCTGCAGGCGTGCTGCTTCACCTCATCAATACCGTAGTAAACATCAGACACACAAGCGCATCATGTGCAGGCGTGCTGCTTCACCTCATCAATACCGTAGTAAACATCAGACACACAAACGCATCATGTGCAGGCGTGCTGCTTCACCTCATCAATACCGTAGTAAACATCAGACACACAAACACATCATCTGCAGGCGTGCTGCTTCACCTCATCAATACCGTAGTAAACATCAGACACACAAACGCATCATCTGCAGGCGTGCTGCTTCACCTCATCAATACCGTAGTAAACATCAGACACACAAACGCATCATCTGCAGGCGTGCTGCTTCACCTCATCAATACCGTAGTAAACATCAGACACACAAACGCATCATCTGCAGGCGTGCTGCTTCACCTCATCAATACCGTAGTAAACATCAGACACACAAACGCATCATCTGCAGGCGTGCTGCTTCACCTCATCAATACCGTAGTAAACATCAGACACACAAACGCATCATCTGCAGGCGTGCTGCTTCACCTCATCAATACCGTAGTAAACATCAGACACACAAACGCATCATCTGCAGGCGTGCTGCTTCACCTCATTAATACCGTAGTAAACATCAGACACACAAACGCATCATCTGCAGGCGTGCTGCTTCACCTCATCAATACCGTAGTAAACATCAGACACACAAACGCATCATCTGCAGGCGTGCTGCTTCACCTCTTCAATACCGTAGTAAACATCAGACACACAAACGCATCATCTGCAGGTGTGCTGCTTCACCTCATCAATACCGTAGTAAACATCAGACATATCATCTGCAGGCGTGCTGCTTCACCTCATCAATACCGTAGTAAACATCAGACACACAAACGCATCATCTGCAGGCGTGCTGCTTCACCTCATCAATACCGTAGTAAACATCAGACACACAAACGCATCATGTGCAGGCGTGCTGCTTCACCTCATCAATACCGTAGTAAACATCAGACACATCATCTGCAGGCGTGTTGCTTCACCTCATCAATACCGTAGTAAACATCAGACACACAAACACATCATCTGCAGGTGTGCTGCTTCACCTCATCAATACCGTAGTAAACATCAGACACACAAACGCATCATGTGCAGGCGTGCTGCTTCACCTCATCAATACCGTAGTAAACATCAGACACATCATCTGCAGGCGTGTTGCTTCACCTCATCAATACCGTAGTAAACATCAGACACACAAACACATCATCTGCAGGTGTGCTGTTTCACCTCATCAATACCGTAGTAAACATCAGACACACAAACACATCATCTGCAGGCGTGCTGCTTCACCTCATCAATACCGTAGTAAACATCAGACACACAAACGCATCATCTGCAGGCGTGCTGCTTCACCTCATCAATACCGTAGTAAACATCAGACACATCATCTGCAGGCGTGCTGCTTCACCTCATTAATACCGTAGTAAACATCAGACACACAAACGCATCATCTGCAGGCGTGCTGCTTCACCTCATCAATACCGTAGTAAACATCAGACACACAAACGCATCATCTGCAGGCGTGCTGCTTCACCTCATCAATACCGTAGTAAACATCAGACACACAAACGCATCATCTGCAGGCGTGTTGCTTCACCTCATCAATACCGTAGTAAACATCAGACACACAAACGCATCATCTGCAGGCGTGCTGCTTCACCTCTTCAATACCGTAGTAAGCATCAGACACACAAACGCATCATCTGCAGGCGTGCTGCTTCACCTCATCAATACCGTAGTAAACATCAGACACATCATCTGCAGGCGTGCTGCTTCACCTCATCAATACCGTAGTAAACATCAGACACACAAACGCATCATCTGCAGGCGTGCTGCTTCACCTCATCAATACCGTAGTAAACATCAGACACACAAACGCATCATCTGCAGGCGTGCTGCTTCACCTCATCAATACCGTAGTAAACATCAGACACACAAGCGCATCATGTGCAGGCGTGCTGCTTCACCTCATCAATACCGTAGTAAACATCAGACACACAAACGCATCATCTGCAGGCGTGCTGCTTCACCTCATCAATACCGTAGTAAACATCAGACACACAAACACATCATCTGCAGGCGTGCTGCTTCACCTCATCAATACCGTAGTAAACATCAGACACACAAACACATCATCTGCAGGCGTGCTGCTTCACCTCATCAATACCGTAGTAAACATCAGACACACAAACACATCATCTGCAGGTGTGCTGTTTCACCTCATCAATACCGTAGTAAACATCAGACACACAAACACATCATCTGCAGGCGTGCTGCTTCACCTCATCAATACCGTAGTAAACATCAGACACACAAACACATCATCTGCAGGCGTGCTGCTTCACCTCATCAATACCGTAGTAAACATCAGACACACAAACGCATCATCTGCAGGCGTGCTGCTTCACCTCATCAATACCGTAGTAAACATCAGACACATCATCTGCAGGCGTGCTGCTTCACCTCATCAATACCGTAGTAAACATCAGACACACAAACACATCATCTGCAGGCGTGCTGCTTCACCTCATTAATACCGTAGTAAACATCAGACACACAAACGCATCATCTGCAGGCGTGCTGCTTCACCTCATCAATACCGTAGTAAACATCAGACACACAAACGCATCATCTGCAGGCGTGCTGCTTCACCTCATCAATACCGTAGTAAACATCAGACACACAAACGCATCATCTGCAGGCGTGCTGCTTCACCTCATCAATACCGTAGTAAACATCAGACACACAAACGCATCATCTGCAGGCGTGCTGCTTCACCTCATCAATACCGTAGTAAACATCAGACACACAAACGCGTCATCTGCAGGCGTGCTGCTTCACCTCATCAATACCGTAGTAAACATCAGACACACAAACGCGTCATGTGCAGGCGTGCTGCTTCACCTCATCAATACCGTAGTAAACATCAGACACACAAACGCATCATCTGCAGGCGTGCTGCTTCACCTCTTCAATACCGTAGTAAACATCAGACACACAAACGCGTCATGTGCAGGCGTGCTGCTTCACCTCATCAATACCGTAGTAAATATCAGACACACAAACGCATCATCTGCAGGCGTGCTGCTTCACCTCTTCAATACCGTAGTAAACATCAGACACACAAACGCATCAACTGCAGGCGTGCTGCTTCACCTCATCAATACCGTAGTAAACATCAGACACACAAACGCATCATCTGCAGGCGTGCTGCTTCACCTCTTCAATACCGTAGTAAACATCAGACACACAAACGCATCATCTGCAGGCGTGCTGCTTCACCTCATCAATACCGTAGTAAACATCAGACACACAAGCGCATCATGTGCAGGCGTGCTGCTTCACCTCATCAATACCGTAGTAAACATCAGACACACAAACGCATCATGTGCAGGCGTGCTGCTTCACCTCATCAATACCGTAGTAAACATCAGACACACAAACACATCATCTGCAGGCGTGCTGCTTCACCTCATCAATACCGTAGTAAACATCAGACACACAAACGCATCATCTGCAGGCGTGCTGCTTCACCTCATCAATACCGTAGTAAACATCAGACACACAAACGCATCATCTGCAGGCGTGCTGCTTCACCTCATCAATACCGTAGTAAACATCAGACACACAAACGCATCATCTGCAGGCGTGCTGCTTCACCTCATCAATACCGTAGTAAACATCAGACACACAAACGCATCATCTGCAGGCGTGCTGCTTCACCTCATCAATACCGTAGTAAACATCAGACACACAAACGCATCATCTGCAGGCGTGCTGCTTCACCTCATCAATACCGTAGTAAACATCAGACACACAAACGCATCATCTGCAGGCGTGCTGCTTCACCTCATTAATACCGTAGTAAACATCAGACACACAAACGCATCATCTGCAGGCGTGCTGCTTCACCTCATCAATACCGTAGTAAACATCAGACACACAAACGCATCATCTGCAGGCGTGCTGCTTCACCTCTTCAATACCGTAGTAAACATCAGACACACAAACGCATCATCTGCAGGCGTGCTGCTTCACCTCATCAATACCGTAGTAAACATCAGACATATCATCTGCAGGCGTGCTGCTTCACCTCATCAATACCGTAGTAAACATCAGACACACAAACGCATCATCTGCAGGCGTGCTGCTTCACCTCATCAATACCGTAGTAAACATCAGACACACAAACGCATCATGTGCAGGCGTGCTGCTTCACCTCATCAATACCGTAGTAAACATCAGACACATCATCTGCAGGCGTGTTGCTTCACCTCATCAATACCGTAGTAAACATCAGACACACAAACACATCATCTGCAGGTGTGCTGCTTCACCTCATCAATACCGTAGTAAACATCAGACACACAAACGCATCATGTGCAGGCGTGCTGCTTCACCTCATCAATACCGTAGTAAACATCAGACACATCATCTGCAGGCGTGTTGCTTCACCTCATCAATACCGTAGTAAACATCAGACACACAAACACATCATCTGCAGGTGTGCTGTTTCACCTCATCAATACCGTAGTAAACATCAGACACACAAACACATCATCTGCAGGCGTGCTGCTTCACCTCATCAATACCGTAGTAAACATCAGACACACAAACGCATCATCTGCAGGCGTGCTGCTTCACCTCATCAATACCGTAGTAAACATCAGACACATCATCTGCAGGCGTGCTGCTTCACCTCATTAATACCGTAGTAAACATCAGACACACAAACGCATCATCTGCAGGCGTGCTGCTTCACCTCATCAATACCGTAGTAAACATCAGACACACAAACGCATCATCTGCAGGCGTGCTGCTTCACCTCATCAATACCGTAGTAAACATCAGACACACAAACGCATCATCTGCAGGCGTGCTGCTTCACCTCATCAATACCGTAGTAAACATCAGACACACAAACGCATCATCTGCAGGCGTGCTGCTTCACCTCTTCAATACCGTAGTAAACATCAGACACACAAACGCGTCATGTGCAGGCGTGCTGCTTCACCTCATCAATACCGTAGTAAATATCAGACACACAAATGCATCATCTGCAGGCGTGCTGCTTCACCTCTTCAATACCGTAGTAAACATCAGACACACAAACGCATCAACTGCAGGCGTGCTGCTTCACCTCATCAATACCGTAGTAAACATCAGACACACAAACACATCATCTGCAGGCGTGCTGCTTCACCTCATCAATACCGTAGTAAACATCAGACACACAAACACATCATCTGCAGGTGTGCTGTTTCACCTCATCAATACCGTAGTAAACATCAGACACACAAACACATCATCTGCAGGCGTGCTGCTTCACCTCATCAATACCGTAGTAAACATCAGACACACAAACACATCATCTGCAGGCGTGCTGCTTCACCTCATCAATACCGTAGTAAACATCAGACACACAAACGCATCATCTGCAGGCGTGCTGCTTCACCTCATCAATACCGTAGTAAACATCAGACACATCATCTGCAGGCGTGCTGCTTCACCTCATCAATACCGTAGTAAACATCAGACACACAAACACATCATCTGCAGGCGTGCTGCTTCACCTCATTAATACCGTAGTAAACATCAGACACACAAACGCATCATCTGCAGGCGTGCTGCTTCACCTCATCAATACCGTAGTAAACATCAGACACACAAACGCATCATCTGCAGGCGTGCTGCTTCACCTCATCAATACCGTAGTAAACATCAGACACACAAACGCATCATCTGCAGGCGTGCTGCTTCACCTCATCAATACCGTAGTAAACATCAGACACACAAACGCATCATCTGCAGGCGTGCTGCTTCACCTCATCAATACCGTAGTAAACATCAGACACACAAACGCGTCATCTGCAGGCGTGCTGCTTCACCTCATCAATACCGTAGTAAACATCAGACACACAAACGCGTCATGTGCAGGCGTGCTGCTTCACCTCATCAATACCGTAGTAAACATCAGACACACAAACGCATCATCTGCAGGCGTGCTGCTTCACCTCTTCAATACCGTAGTAAACATCAGACACACAAACGCGTCATGTGCAGGCGTGCTGCTTCACCTCATCAATACCGTAGTAAATATCAGACACACAAACGCATCATCTGCAGGCGTGCTGCTTCACCTCTTCAATACCGTAGTAAACATCAGACACACAAACGCATCAACTGCAGGCGTGCTGCTTCACCTCATCAATACCGTAGTAAACATCAGACACACAAACGCATCATCTGCAGGCGTGCTGCTTCACCTCTTCAATACCGTAGTAAACATCAGACACACAAACGCATCATCTGCAGGCGTGCTGCTTCACCTCATCAATACCGTAGTAAACATCAGACACACAAGCGCATCATGTGCAGGCGTGCTGCTTCACCTCATCAATACCGTAGTAAACATCAGACACACAAACGCATCATGTGCAGGCGTGCTGCTTCACCTCATCAATACCGTAGTAAACATCAGACACACAAACGCATCATCTGCAGGCGTGCTGCTTCACCTCATCAATACCGTAGTAAACATCAGACACACAAACGCATCATGTGCAGGCGTGCTGCTTCACCTCATCAATACCGTAGTAAACATCAGACACATCATCTGCAGGCGTGTTGCTTCACCTCATCAATACCGTAGTAAACATCAGACACACAAACACATCATCTGCAGGTGTGCTGCTTCACCTCATCAATACCGTAGTAAACATCAGACACACAAACACATCATCTGCAGGCGTGCTGCTTCACCTCATCAATACCGTAGTAAACATCAGACACACAAACGCATCATCTGCAGGCGTGCTGCTTCACCTCATCAATACCGTAGTAAACATCAGACACACAAACGCATCATCTGCAGGCGTGCTGCTTCACCTCATCAATACCGTAGTAAACATCAGACACACAAACGCATCATCTGCAGGCGTGCTGCTTCACCTCATCAATACCGTAGTAAACATCAGACACACAAACGCATCATCTGCAGGCGTGCTGCTTCACCTCATCAATACCGTAGTAAACATCAGACACACAAACGCATCATCTGCAGGCGTGCTGCTTCACCTCATCAATACCGTAGTAAACATCAGACACACAAACGCATCATCTGCAGGCGTGCTGCTTCACCTCATTAATACCGTAGTAAACATCAGACACACAAACGCATCATCTGCAGGCGTGCTGCTTCACCTCATCAATACCGTAGTAAACATCAGACACACAAACGCATCATCTGCAGGCGTGCTGCTTCACCTCTTCAATACCGTAGTAAACATCAGACACACAAACGCATCATCTGCAGGCGTGCTGCTTCACCTCATCAATACCGTAGTAAACATCAGACATATCATCTGCAGGCGTGCTGCTTCACCTCATCAATACCGTAGTAAACATCAGACACACAAACGCATCATCTGCAGGCGTGCTGCTTCACCTCATCAATACCGTAGTAAACATCAGACACACAAACGCATCATGTGCAGGCGTGCTGCTTCACCTCATCAATACCGTAGTAAACATCAGACACATCATCTGCAGGCGTGTTGCTTCACCTCATCAATACCGTAGTAAACATCAGACACACAAACACATCATCTGCAGGTGTGCTGCTTCACCTCATCAATACCGTAGTAAACATCAGACACACAAACGCATCATGTGCAGGCGTGCTGCTTCACCTCATCAATACCGTAGTAAACATCAGACACATCATCTGCAGGCGTGTTGCTTCACCTCATCAATACCGTAGTAAACATCAGACACACAAACACATCATCTGCAGGTGTGCTGTTTCACCTCATCAATACCGTAGTAAACATCAGACACACAAACACATCATCTGCAGGCGTGCTGCTTCACCTCATCAATACCGTAGTAAACATCAGACACACAAACGCATCATCTGCAGGCGTGCTGCTTCACCTCATCAATACCGTAGTAAACATCAGACACATCATCTGCAGGCGTGCTGCTTCACCTCATTAATACCGTAGTAAACATCAGACACACAAACGCATCATCTGCAGGCGTGCTGCTTCACCTCATCAATACCGTAGTAAACATCAGACACACAAACGCATCATCTGCAGGCGTGCTGCTTCACCTCATCAATACCGTAGTAAACATCAGACACACAAACGCATCATCTGCAGGCGTGCTGCTTCACCTCATCAATACCGTAGTAAACATCAGACACACAAACGCATCATCTGCAGGCGTGCTGCTTCACCTCTTCAATACCGTAGTAAACATCAGACACACAAACGCGTCATGTGCAGGCGTGCTGCTTCACCTCATCAATACCGTAGTAAATATCAGACACACAAATGCATCATCTGCAGGCGTGCTGCTTCACCTCTTCAATACCGTAGTAAACATCAGACACACAAACGCATCAACTGCAGGCGTGCTGCTTCACCTCATCAATACCGTAGTAAACATCAGACACACAAACGCATCATCTGCAGGCGTGCTGCTTCACCTCTTCAATACCGTAGTAAGCATCAGACACACAAACGCATCATCTGCAGGCGTGCTGCTTCACCTCATCAATACCGTAGTAAACATCAGACACATCATCTGCAGGCGTGCTGCTTCACCTCATCAATACCGTAGTAAACATCAGACACACAAACGCATCATCTGCAGGCGTGCTGCTTCACCTCATCAATACCGTAGTAAACATCAGACACACAAACGCATCATCTGCAGGCGTGCTGCTTCACCTCATCAATACCGTAGTAAACATCAGACACACAAACACATCATCTGCAGGCGTGCTGCTTCACCTCATCAATACCGTAGTAAACATCAGACACACAAACACATCATCTGCAGGCGTGCTGCTTCACCTCATCAATACCGTAGTAAACATCAGACACACAAACGCATCATCTGCAGGCGTGCTGCTTCACCTCATCAATACCGTAGTAAACATCAGACACATCATCTGCAGGCGTGCTGCTTCACCTCATTAATACCGTAGTAAACATCAGACACACAAACGCATCATCTGCAGGCGTGCTGCTTCACCTCATCAATACCGTAGTAAACATCAGACACACAAACGCATCATCTGCAGGCGTGCTGCTTCACCTCATTAATACCGTAGTAAACATCAGACACACAAACGCATCATCTGCAGGCGTGCTGCTTCACCTCATCAATACCGTAGTAAACATCAGACACACAAACGCATCATCTGCAGGCGTGCTGCTTCACCTCATCAATACCGTAGTAAACATGACCGATTTTCACTTTTACAGCTTGTGTACAATCTTTGTACGAAGCGATTGTGAATTAATATTTCTAGCTCATTAACCCACATTGGGCTTCTTGTTTAATACTAAACATTGCTCGATTTATGAATTATGTTTCTTTTGTTAGATTAGATATATTTTTGTGATTTATGCATCATTATGGATGGTTGATGAGTGTTGTTTGTAATCACTGATTAATCTCCCAGAGGCTGGATAATAACTCATAACCAGATGGATCATAATGCATTCGTCCTGTAAAGTCTGTAAATTATGTGGATTCTCTCTCTTTATCAGAATGAAATGGACTCAGAATTGAGATGATATTATGGACTTGTGCATAAATAAAATGTAAATCCGTGTAAATGTTGTGGTTGTTTTGCTGTCTTGTTTTTATAACACTTTTTAATGGAAGTTAAATATGAAACTGACATAAATGATCTCAGAAAGTAAAATCAGGCATGAACACAAAAACATCTCGTTTTTAACAAAAACTAGTTTTGATTTGATTAAATAGACATTTTAAAAATATTATGCATTCATGATTGTTATTCATACAGTACTGTTTCTACAAATGTTTATTAATGTAATGTTAATAACTGTTATTTTAGTATCTTTGATATACCATTTATACTAGTTTATTGAAAATATTTTGAATTAGGTTTTATTTTTATTTTCTGTTTTCACTTTAATTTTAGTTACGTGAATGTTTTAGTAATTTTTTTTTTTTTTAAATATGTATAGTTTTTATTCATTTTTATTTATTTGTTTTAGTTTTAGTTAAGTACTTTAGTTAAACTAAATTAAAATGAGAAATGTTGCCTTGGCTACTAGCTGAAATAAAATAAACAGTTTATATAAATATATATATATATATATATGTGTGTATTAGGGGTGTGCGATACTTACAAAATTATATCTCGATATTAGATATTTAGATAACGATAATTAGACGATATTTTGCCAAGTGTGTTATTGTGCTGATATCTGTCTACCGTGGACATCTGCAGTTTTTTAATATTTTTCATATTCTGTGTGGTCAGTTCACATCAGTGATAGAAATTAATATTGTCATATAGCCTAAGTTTAAATTGATTTTTACCTTTTATGGGCAATTTTACCTTTTAATAAAGCCATTTTTTCTAAAAGTGTGCATCTTTTGAGTCAAATTGTTACATTTAATCAGTCAAGATTAGCATAATAAGACACAATAAGACAATGAAACCAGTATCAACTAAATTAATCTTTGCAGAAGCTGCATCTGAATGTGTTTATATGTATTTACACACTGTTTAATGCAGCTCACAGTGCTTTAACCTGCAGTTACTAATGCATAATGTTTTCATATTTTAAACATAAAACATTGAATACTGATATTTGAAATTATTTTAAAAATGAAAAGATACTTTAAATGTGGAATTAAAACCTCCAGCAGGTGGCAGCAAGTCACTGTTAATAAGTGAGTCATTGTGAGTGAACCGAATCATTGTGAGTGAACCGAATCATTGTGAGTGAACCGAATCATTGTGAGTGAACCGAATCATTGTGACTGAACCGAATCATTGTGAGTGAACCGAATCATTTAAACGATTGAATCATTCAGGAACGAATCACTGAGACACAGAACAGTGCTGTAGCTGTGTCTGGAATATTTTTTATTGGTGAAATGGAGCAAAAACAGTCAATATGGTCTCTAAAACATAAGTCTCTTAATATTAACTTATTGTTTATTGAGCTGTTGTATAAAATCAATATCACATTTGTAATCATGCTTATTGTTGAAGAAAAAATGGCACTCTTCGTGTGATTTTATATACACATTTTCTGCCCCCATATCTTGAATTTTGTGATCATTAATTTTAATACTGAATCATGCAGTGAAAGAACACACACTAGTCTAGACTTCATCACGTGATGTAAGTGTGTTTTGTTTGGTTTTTGCAAAATACTCGATAATGTCAAATTGCACATCGTTAAAACAACAATTACGATATTATCGCAGACGATATATATCACACACCCCTAGCATGTATGTATATATATATATATATATATGATTGATTGATTGAATACTTTGTCATTGCATGTTTGTACAACAAAATTCAAGGTGCAACTCCTTGTGGTACAGAAAACATACAAAAGAATATAAAGAGATAAAACAATACAGCAAAGAAAAAAATGCATATATGTACATGTATATATTGCACAGTCCATAAGAAAAAGTCATGCATTTAGTTCTATAATGGCACTCAGATAAAAACTGTTGTTTAGTCTGGAGATGAGCGCCTGAACAGCCCTGTAACGCAGAAGATATCAATGTGAACAGGGTTTTCTTGGAAAGAAACAGTCTTGAATTATGCGTGTCACAAGCATCTATATGTCTGTCAGCGACAGAAGCTGTGTTCTTCTAATGCTCTGCGCTGTCTTCCTAACTCTCTCTCGTTCTTATCAGTCATAGTGCAGCTTTAAACCACACCACGATGTTGTGAGTGATTATAATCTCCACCAAGTGTTTGTAAGAGAACGGCAGCAATACTAATATATACGTATATGTGACTCTGGAGCACAAAAGCAGTCATAAGTAACACAGGTATATTTGTAGCAATAGCCAACAATACATTGTATGGGTCAAAATTATATGCCAAAAATCATTAGATATTAAGATCATGTTCCATGTAAGTTTCCTACCATAAATATATCAAAACTTAATTATTGATTAGTAATATGCATTGCTAAGAACTTCATTTGAACAACTTTAAAGATGATTTTCTCAATATTTAGATTTTTTTGCACCCTCAGATTCCAGATTTATAAATATTGTCCTATCATAACAAACCATACATCAATGGAAAGGGTTGAATTTGCTCTTATGACTGGTTTTGTGCTCCAGGGTCACATTATTTTAATTCAGTTACCGTTTATTTTATTTAAAGTAACAAACTTTTTTTTGTGTGTGTGTGGTTTGAGTTTTAGTTAACAACCATAACAGCGTCCTTAGGGACATTTTGTCCTTTTTTTGTGTGTGTGTTTATGTAAACAGCATAAATTTAGCCAAAATGTGTAGTATTTTTATTGGAATTTTAATATTTCATCCCCATCTCTTTTCACAAATCTATTTTACCGACGTTTTTGTTCTCTACGGACATCTGAGTAACTTTTTTTTAACTTGACACACGGGTGAATATTTAAAATATGAATGAAAATCTTCATCTTTCAAGCTGTCTTTATCATACTCATGAATATATAATCACAGCGACACGTCATGCGTCACAGAGGCCAATCAGATCGCAGGACGCGCTGATTAGCGCCGCGCGCTGGAGTTTACTGTGGTGTTTTACTGGAGTTTACCTCGCTCGTGAGTGAATGCAGGACTCTGAGAGACATGGAGGCTTTTACCATCAAGAGTCGCATTAAGAGTCTCCTGCGCTCGCCGTCCATCAGACTCAGAAAGACCCGCAGCGGCCGCATCAGAGAGAGTCTGTCCAGCAAGGTAACGTTATTAATGTAGCGCTGCGCTTCAGAACCGCGACACAATGTATCAAACAACGTTCCGTCACTGTAACAAGCGAAACATGAAAGACACCGCGGCGTGTTCTGAGGAGGTCGCCTCCTTTGATCTGTTTCTGACTCTGTGTTTACTTTATTTCGCTGATTAGTTGATCTTTTGATCTTGTGTGAAGTTCGGCTAGACTGAAGATCTGTGTTTTTGCGCACAGATGATGTTGTTAGTGTTTTTCTGACTCGATGATATCGACAGAACAAACAAACTTAAACCCATCAGCACATTCCCATGATGCTCCTGTGTTGACTTTGAGCTCGTGAATCAGTGTAGAAGATCTTTAGTTCTGAGAAACAATGATAATGTCATTAATCAACGGTAAAGTTAATTAACTTGCTGTCTTTAGATCAGTTGTTTCACACTGTAACTGTTTGAAAAATTAAACGCATGGATATAACTGCTTTTTATTGTCATAATAAAAAAATATATGTATGTGTGTATGTGACCCTGGAGCACAAAAGCAGTCATAAGGGTAATTTTTTGGAAATTGAGATTTATAGATCATCTGAAAGCTGAATAAATAAGCTTTCCATTGATGTATGGAATATATATATATATATATATATATATATATATATATATATATATATACAAATCTGTAATCTGAGGGTGCAAAAAAATCTAAATATTGAGAAAATCACCTTTAAAGTTGTTCAAATGAAGTTCTTAGCAATGCATATTACTAATCAATAATTAAGTTTTGATATATTTACGGTAAGAAATTTACAAAATATCTTCATGGAACATGATCTTAATATCCTAATGATTTTTGGCATAAAAGAGAAATCAATAATTTTGAGCCATACAATGTATTGTTGTCTATTGCTACAAATATACCTGTGTTACTTATGACTGCTTTTGTGCTCCAGGGACATAAATATATATATGTGTGTGTGATTTTTGTTTATAAATTATATCAATATAATTTATTAAATATTCATATTTATTTTATAAATATTTAAAGTATAATTTATTTTATATATTTACTATTCGTTTTATTCTATATAATATGTAAATGTATTTATTTATAAAAAAAAATATATAAAAATTCAGATTCACCCATAAATGTTTTGTTGTGTGTGTAATACAGTGATATGTATTTTGACCCCCGTCTGTGTGTATTATTTATGGTCTCAGGTGACTCTAGAGAAAGTTCTGGGCATCACGACTGCGGGAAACAGCGGTTTAACATGCGATCCGTGTTCAGGAACGGTGGCCTATCCGGCCGGGTGAGTTCATAACATGCATAAAGATCATATATGAAGTTAATGGATGCATATTGACCTTCATCTTGTTTAATTTGACACGAGTGCTGTTCAGAGCCTTGCACTCATAACTAGTTCTCAAAAATAATTTTTTAATTATTTAGTTTAAGTAGGATTTTTGTGGAAAGACGTAAAATGTATTAATTTAAGAAATGCATTAAATTATGGCATCTACCTGATTGAGATTGTATAGCTTGTGTTTTGTACAGTAGGTGTTGTTAAGTGTAAGGAAAGCAGAGCTCAGTCCTCGTGGCTCTTTCTCAAGAGCTTTACAGCGATTAACAAGCTTTTAATGAAAATACAAAGATTAGTTGAAGATTTAGGCCTATTAATGGACTCATGCAGTGAACGCAGTGCTTGTTTCTGTTTCATTCAGGTGTGTCGTCGTGTTACTGAACCCGGCCAAAAACACACAACAGCATCTCATCAACTCATCCAGGTGAAGAACGACAGTATCACACGTCATTCAGTAACATCAGTAAATACTGTAGAGTCATCCAGGAATAGTTCAAGCAGTAATGAAAACGTGCTGTAAATGTGTTCAATCTCAGTTTGTTTCGTAGAAATGTGTCTCTGCATCAGTGTCTCAGCAATGGATGCTCTGCAGTGAATGGGTGCCGTCAGAATGAGAGCTGATAATCACTCCACAGCACTCCAGTCCATCAGTTAACATCTGGAGAAGACAAAAGATGAGACAAATCCAGCATTAAGATGCTTTTAATGTCTATAATCCATAATAACTCTTCCTCCAGTGAAAAAGTGCTCTGGTCTGAATCAGGAGAGAAATCTGCATCAGATCAAAACAGCTCTAAACTAATATGTGGCTGATTTTGATGTGAGAGACAACAGCAGATGCACTTTTTCACCGAGGAAGAGTTATTATGGATTATGAACTCCTATTAGAGTTAAAAACATCTTAATGCTGGATTTGTCTCAGCTTTTGTCTTCTCCAGATGTTAACTGATGGACTGGAGTGCTGTGGATTATTGTGATGTTTTTATCAGACTCTCATTCTGACGGCACCCATTCACTTCCATTGCTGAGACACATTTCTACAAACCTGATGAAGAAACAAACTCATCTCTGTGAACCGTTGCATGTTGTGAATCTTCTCTGGTTCTTCAGGAAGGCGATCAGCACGCTGGCGTTCTCGTCGGACGGCCGGTATCTGGTCACCGGAGAGGTCAGCATCAGTCACAGGTGTGTAGTTGTGGTCAGTGTTTGTGTGGCTGGTTAACGCTGGTCGGTGTGTGTTGTATAGAGCGGTCATCTGGCGGCGGTGCGTGTGTGGGACGTGAGCGAGGGGTCGCAGGTCTCTGAGCTGCTGGAGCACAAGTACGGTGTGTCATGTGTGGCCTTCTCTCCCGACGGCAAATACATCGTGAGCGTGGGATCACAGCACGACATGAGCGTCAACCTGTGGGCCTGGAAGGTACGTGATTACGAGGGGTGTAATGTAGGGTTGTGTGATTTTGAGTATTGCAAAAACCAAACAAAACACACTTGCATTAGGCTCCGTGATGAAGTCTAGACTAGTGTGTGTTCTTTCACTGCATGATTCAGTATTAACATACATTTAGAATGATCACAAAATTCAAGACATGTGGGCAGAAAATGTATATATTTATACCACTTCATATAGTTAGTCAATATCATACAAAGAGTGCCAAAAATGACTGATTGCAAATGTAATTTATTTTTTTACAACAGTTCAAAAAACAAGTTAATATTAAGAGATTTGCGTTTTAGACACTATATTGTCTGTTTTTGCACTATTTCGACAACAAAAATAATTCCAAACACAGTGTCTCTGAGCAACATGATAGTGATTCGTTCCTGAATGAATCAATCGTTTAAATGATTCGGTTCACTCACAATGATTCGGTTCACTCACAATGATTCGGTTCACTCACAATGACTCACTTATGAACAGTGACTTTGCTGCCACCTGCTGGCGGCTTTAATTTCACACTTAAAGTATCTTTTTATTATTTAAATAATTTCAAATAACAGTATTCAACATTTTGTTTAATATATCAAAATGATGCATGTGTAATTGCAGGTTAAATGATTAATGTCCTGCATTAAACCGTGTGTAAACACATCTAAACACTCTTCAGACGCAGATTCTGTGTTTCCTCTGCATTGCAAAGATTAATTTTATTAATTCTGATTTAATTTGCTTGATAACATGTCTTATTATTCTAATTCACTGATTAAATGTAAGAATTTGATTCAAAAGATTATGCATACTTTTAGAAAAATGGCTTTATAAAGCTAAAAATGCCTATAAAATGGTAAAAATCAGTTTAAAATGATTGGAAAAGATTAATTTCTAATCAGTGACCAGCACAGAATATGAAGAATATCAGAAACTTTATGAGTCAGCTGTCCACGACTCGTCCTTAAGATACCAGCACAATAACACACTCGTTATCAATAAAATCCCAGAAGATATTGAGATATTATTTTGTCAATATTGCACACCTCTAGTGTAACGTACACGTGTTTGTACCGAAATTTCAGATATGTGTCTTTCGGTTGAAGGTGTCGTATTGGACATACTAGATTAACTCATGGACATTTATTGATTGCTGAAGAAGCACCAAAATATTAATATCGCGTGACGGTGAAACATGAGCTTCTGTTCCTCCCAATATTTAATGAGGTTATTATCAGGACAAACTCTTAAGGGCTTGTTTTATAAAATGGACCCAGAAAAACTTACGATTTCTTTCAAAAGTAAATTAAAGAATCTTTTATAGAATTTTGTGTTCAAATCTTTGTACTACTGTATAGTTTTTCTAATGTATAATCTTTGTTTGCCGTGAAATAGTCGTATGCATGTGTACCGAACAAATACAGCATTGTTTTATCCACTGAATGAGTGGAACTTTAACCAGTTTTATATATTGTTAGTTTTGATAAGAAACAAAGTATCATCTTTCATTATGTCCATTTATGTTTTTAGGAAATTCAAACAATAAAACAGTGTTTTGGTGCTCTTTGATGAGGCGAGAGATCGCTGTATAAACACCTTTACTGTACTTACTTTCTCTTTACTAGATTTAACGTGAAATAAACATGAATGAACATCTGAGGTAATCACTCAATTAGTGTTCATTAACCTCAGACACGTCATTAGTGTCTAGATCGTTATTTACTAGAGAAATATTAGACTATATACTTGACCTGTTATACTATAGTGATGTCTTAATTAGGTTGTTTAATTTATTAATTAGGCTGATAATTTATGACAGCCGATGTGAAAATAAATATTTCAACGAACAAATAGAAATATTAAAATTTAGAAGTTAATTTAAAAACTATTTACATGTTTGCATGCAATTTTTGTAGGTTTAGTGTTGATTATTATATTTAAAAATAAATAATATTTTAATTTAAATTTGGGCTGTTAATTATAATCTTATAGTGATGTGAAAGAGCTCCTTATAGTTTACAGCAGAAGCTGAGGTGGATTTTTATCCCTATGAAAATTAATTATAATTTAATTTATTTAAAGAAATAGCCATTTCTTCAGTAAACCATTGTTTAATTAAACACAAAATCCCCTGCTGTACCGAACCATCATGTTTGTGTGCCGTTATAGTGATTACCCATCATGCACTGCAGCGCGTCACACGTGTTCTCTGTCGTTCCTGCAGAAGAACGCTCTGATAGCGGTGAATAAAGTGTCCAGTAAGGTGACGGCCGTGTCCTTCTCCGAGGACGGGACTCATTTCGTCACGGCGGGGAACAGACACGTGCGCTTCTGGTATCTGGAGCCGTCTTACGCTGATCAGGTGATGACGGAAAATTGATTGTTGCATTTAATTGTGATGTTTAATTGGTTCCTTTATTGCAAGACATAACAAATGTACACATTATATTCAGTTATATTAAATTTATTATATTAGAAGTGTTGAAATTTAAAATTAAAATATCAAATGTGTTTAGAGCCTCTGATGTGGATGAACAACATTCATCTGTTGGTTAAAATTCTTCTTTCACTGAACTTCTGTTGACCAGCTTCATTACTGACTTCATTTTGAGAGTTTCAGATGCTGATTTATACCATCAGATAGTTAGTGGGATTCATTCATTCATTCATTCATTCATTCATTCATTCATTTATTCATTCGTTCATTCATTCATGCGTTCATTCATTTAATTCGTTCATTCATGCATTCATTTAATTCGTGCATTCATTAATTCGTTCATGCATTCATTCATTCGTGCATTCATTCATTTGTTCATGCATGCATTCATGCATTCATTCATGCATTCATTCGTGCATTCATTTGTGCATTCATGCATTCATTTGTGCATTCATTCATTCATTTGTGCATTCATTCGTTCATTCATTCATGCATTCATTTAATTCGTTCATGCATTCTTTCATTCATGCATTCATTAATTTGTGCATTCATGCATTCATTCATTCATGCATTAATTTGTGCATTCATTCGTGCATTCGTGCATTCATTCATTCATTCGTGCATTCGTGCATTCATTCATTCATTCGTGCATTCGTGCATTCATTCATTCATTCGTGCATTCATGCATTCATTTAATTCATTCATGCATTCATTTGTGCATTCATTCATGCATTCATTCATTCATGCATTCATTCATGCATTCATTCATGCATTCACTTAATTCGTTCGTGCATTCATTCGTGCATTCATTCATTCGTGCATTCATTTGTGCATTCATTCATTCATTCGTGCATTCATGCATTCATTTGTGCATTCATTCATGCATTCATTTAATTCATTCATGCATTCATTCATTCATTTGTGCATTCATTCGTTCGTTCGTGCATTCATTCGTTCATTTGTGCATTCATTCATGCATGCATGCATTCATGCATTCATTTAATTCATTCATGCATTCATTTGTGCATTCATTCATTCATGCATTCATTCATTCATGCATTCATTCGTGCATTCATTCATGCATTCACTTAATTCGTTCGTGCATTCATTCGTGCATTCATTCATTCGTGCATTCATTAATTCGTGCATTCATTTGTGCATTCATTCATTCATTTGTGCATTCATTCATTCATTCGTGCATTCATGCATTCATTTGTGCATTCATTCATGCATTCATTTAATTCATTCATGCATTCATTCATTCATTTGTGCATTCATTCGTTCGTTCGTGCATTCATTCGTTCATTTGTGCATTCATTCGTGCATGTATGCTCTTTACTGGCACCGATGGTTCCATGAAGAACATTAAACATCCATGTAATCTTTTCATTGCACTAATGATTCTTTTATAGTGGAAAAAGTTTCTTTACATGATTAAAATCTTCTTCACAGTAAGAAGTAATGGTTTTAAGAGCTGATCATTGAAAGGCTCTTTGGGAATCTAATATGCTTCTTTTGTTGCATCATTCTGAAAACTATGGAAGCCTGTTTCCACCAAAAAAAAGTCATTGTGCCTGTTTTTAATCTCACAGTTGAAAGTTGTAAACTCGCAATAGAGTTAACATCTTGCAATTATGACTTTTTTCTCAGAATAGTGGGATACAATCTCAATTCTGAGTCTGAATTGTGAAATAAAAAGTTGCAATTACGTCTTTTTTTTGGCGTTAACAGGCTTCAATAGAAAACATCCTCATGTAAGCTTCGTTTTTAAAGAGTGTAGTAGTTAGAAGTTGAGGTAGAGAGGCTTTAATGATTGCTGGAGTGTTCCCATGATGCTCTGCAGCGCGCGTGGCCCGTGCCGCTGATGGGCCGCTCCGGGCTCCTCGGGGAGCTGCAGAATAACTTCTTCTGTGCCGTGGCGTGTGGACGAGGCCCGAGGTCCAGCAGCACCTTCTGCGTCACTGCGTCCGGTCTGCTGTGTGAGTTCAACAGCCGCAGGCTTCTGGACCGCTGGGTTCATCTGCAGGTCAGTGCGGTCACAGCAGATCACCTCCACTTCCTGAGACACGCCTGTGCTGACCTGTGTGTGTGTCTCTGTCTGTGTGTGTGTGTCTCTGTCTGTGTGTGTGTGTCTCTGTCTGTGTGTGTGTGTCTCTGTCTGTGTGTGTGTCTCTGTCTGTGTGTGTGTGTCTTTGTCTGTGTGTGTGTCTCTGTCTGTGTGTGTGTCTCTGTGTGTGCGTGCGTCTGTCTGTGTGCGTGCGTGTCTGTGCGTGTCTCTGTCTGTCTGTGCGTGTGTCTGTCTGTGTGTCTCTGTCTGTGTGTGTGTGTATCTCTCTGTCTGTCTGTGTCTCTGTCTGTGTCTGTCTCTGTGTGTGTGTGTCTCTGTGTGTCTGTGTCTGTCTCTGTGTGTCTGCGTGTGTGTGTCTGCCTGTGTGTGTCTGCGTGTGTGTGTCTGCGTGCGTGTGTCTGCGTGCGTGTGTCTGCGTGTCTCTGTCTCTGTGTGTGTGTGTGTCTGCGTGTGTGTCTGCGTGCGTGCGTGTGTGTGTCTGCGTGTGTGTGTCTGCGTGTGTGTGTCTGCGTGTGTGTGTCTGCGTGCGTGTGTCTGCGTGTCTCTGTCTCTGTGTGTGTGTGTGTCTGCGTGTGTGTGTCTGCGTGTGTGTGTCTGCGTGTGTGTGTCTGCGTGCGTGTGTCTGCGTGTCTCTGTCTCTGTGTGTCTGTGTGTGTGTGTGTGTCTGCGTGCGTGCGTGTGTGTGTGTGTCTGCGTGTGTGTGTCTGCGTGCGTGTGTCTGCGTGTCTCTGTCTCTGTGTGTGTGTGTGTGTGTGTGTGTGTGTCTGCGTGCGTGCGTGCGTGCGTGCGTGCGTGTGTGTGTCTGCAGGCGAGTTCTGCTCACTCTCTAGCAGTGACGGAGGACCTGATCTTCTGTGCGTGTGGGAATGGAACGGTGCGTGTGTTCGGAGCGTCTGACCTGAGCTTCATCTGCACACTGCCCCGTCCTCATCATCTGGGCATCGACGTGTCGGCCGTCACTCAGGCCGGGTGAGACAACAACAATACACACATTACCCACAAACATGCAGATTTCAACTAAAATTGCTTTTAACAAATAGCTTTGTAGTATGTATGTTGTTTATATATATGTATATGTATATATATATGTATATGTATATATATATATACAAATATGATTTCTTAGATGTAGTTTTGGGGTGAAATGGCCAGGACGTGTGCTGAGGTTCATAAATATGTACTGTCTAAATAAATAAATGAATTCTAAATATAATTTTTTCCCCGAAAATTTATATAAATGCATAAAAATAAAAAAATAAACATTAAAAATATAAATGAAAATATAAAAAAAAATTCTCCCTCTTACAAATGTAATTTCTTAGATGTAGTTTTGTGGTGAAATGATCTGGACGTTGATGAATACACAATGAACAAATAAAATTTCTAATTTTTTTTTTTTTTCAGAAAATGTATATAAATACATAAAAACAACATGAATAAAAACAAAAAATTAAAATGTATAAAAATCTTTTTTTTTTCCTTGGACAAATGCAATTTCTTAGGTGTTGAGATTGATGAATGCACATGAACACAGCTCTGTGTGTGTCTGTGTGTGTGAGTGTGTGTCTGTGTGTGAGAGTGTGTGTGTGAGAGTGTGAGTGTGAGTGTGTGTGTGTGTGTGAGAGTGAGTGAGTGAGTGTGTGTGTCTGTATGTGTGTGTGTGTGTGTGTGAGAGAGAGAGTGTGTGTGTGTGTGTGTGTGAGAGAGAGAGAGAGAGTGTGTGTGTGTGAGAGAGAGAGAGAGAGAGAGAGAGTGTGTGTGTGCTCTGTCGGATCCGTCTCACACCGGAGGGTTTATGGGTTTAGTGTTTGATCAGGTCTGGTTGTGTAACGTTCATTCCTGCCAGATCTGCAGTATTAGAGCTCTGTGAACGCATTAACGGCTGTAATTAGCAGCGTCAGATTCACACTGAAGGACGTCTCACTCATCCGTTCTCCTCTGTTCTTCAGTCATCTGTTCAGCAGAACACCAGACGCCCGTTACCCAGACTCAGTGGCGGTGACCTTTGACCCCGTGAACCGCTGGCTGTCCTGTGTGTATAATGACCACAGCTTATACGTGTGGGACACGCGAGACCTGCGCAAAGTGGGCAAAGTTTACTCAGCGCTTTATCACTCGGCCTGTGTTTGGGATCTACAGGTGAACACATACACACACACACACTCACACTCACACTCTCTCTCTCTCACACACACACACACTCAGACACAACACTCGCACACTCTCTCACTCTCACACACACACACACGTGCATTGATTATCAATATTAATATCAGTATTAAAGCTTTTTCTGTAGAGCACAACTGTGACCACACACTTTTTCAACAGCCTTTATTGCATAAATACCCTAACCATAAAACTTAAGATTAAGATTTTAATTGTTTCTTCTGCTCACCAAGGCTGCATTTATTTGATCAAAAATACATTAAAAACAGTGAAATATTATTATAATGTAAAACAGCTGTTTTCTATGTGAATGTGTTAAACTGTAATTTATTTCTGTGATCAAAGCTGTATTTTCAGCATCATTACTGCAGTCTTCAGTGTCACATGATCTTCAGAAATCATAATAATATGCTGATTTACTGCTCAAGAAACATTTGTGATTCAGAACTCTTCTGAGCAGAAGAGACTTCAAAAAGCATTAAAAAGTCTGAGTTATTGAATATATATTTGAATATTCATTCATTCGAGTTAATGTGTGATCTGCTCAAACTCTGTTCCAGGTGTGTTCTAGTAACAGCGAGAGCTCTGAGTCTGATTCGTTCCTCACGTGTTCGTCTGACGGCTCGGTGCGTGTCTGGAGTTCAGACGGTGTTCGCTGCAGGAACGTCCTGAGTACCGTAAGTAATGCTGAGTAACACGGAGTAACGTGAGTAACGCTGCTTAACGTGAGTAACGCTGCTTAACGTGAGAAGCGCTGCTTAACGTGAGTAACGCTGAGTAACGCTGCTTAACGTGAGAAGCGCTGCTTAACGTGAGTAATGCTGAGTAACGCTGCTTAACGTGAGAAGCGCTGCTTAACGTGAGTAATGCTGAGTAAGGCTGCTTAACGTGAGTAACGCTGAGTAACGTGAGTAACGCTGAGTAACGCTGCTTAACGTGAGTAACGCTGCTTAACGTGAGTAACGCTGCTTAACGTTGAGCAACGTGAGCAACGTGAGTAACGTGAGTAACGCTGAGTAACGCTGCTTAACGTGAGTAACGCTGCTTAACGTGAGTAACGCTGCTTAACGTGAGTAACGCTGCTTAACGTGAGTAACGCTGCTTAACGTTGAGCAACGCTGCTTAACGTGAGTAACGCTGCTTAACGTGAGTAACGCTGCTTAACGTGAGTAACGCTGAGTAACGCTGCTTAACGTGAGTAACGCTGCTTAACATAAGTAACGCTGAGTAACGTGAGTAACGTTGCTTAACGTGAGTAACGCTGCTTAACGTGAGTAACGCTGAGTAACGTGAGTAACGCTGAGTAACGTGAGTAACGCTGAGTAACGTGAGTAACGTTGCTTAACGTGAGTAACGCTGCTTAACGTGAGTAACGCTGAGTAACATGAGTAGCACTGCTTAACGTGAGTAACGCTGCTTAACGTGAGTAACGCTGCTTAACATGAGTAACGCTGCTTAACGTGAGTAACGCTGCTTAACGTGAGTAACGCTGCTTAACGTTGCTTAACGTGAGTAACGCTGCTTAACGTTGAGTAACGCTGCTTAACGTTGAGTAACGCTGCGTAACATGAGTAACGCTGCTTAAAGCTGAGTAACGCTGCTTAAAGCTGAGTAACGCTGCTTAACGTGAGTAACGCTGAGTAACGTGAGTAACGCTGCGTAACGCTGAGTAACGCTGCTTAACGTGAGAAACGCTGCTTAACGTGAGAAACGCTGCTTAACGTGAGAAACGCTGCTTAACGTGAGTAACGCTGCTTAACGTGAGTAACGCTGCTTAACGTGAGTAACGCTGAGTAACGCTGCTTAACGTGAGTAACGCTGAGTAACGCTGCTTAACGTGAGAAACGCTGCTTAACGTGAGAAACGCTGCTTAACGTGAGAAACGCTGCTTAACGTGAGTAACGCTGCTTAACGTGAGTAACGCTGAGTAACGCTGCTTAACGTGAGTAGCGCTGCGTAACGTAAGTAACGCTGAGTAACGCTGCTTAACGTGAGTAACGCTGCTTAACGTGAGTAACGCTGCTTAACGTGAGTAACGCTGCTTAACGTGAGTAACGCTGAGTAACGCTGCTTAACGTGAGAAACGCTGCTTAACGTGAGAAACGCTGCTTAACGTGAGAAACGCTGCTTAACGTGAGAAACGCTGCTTAACGTGAGAAACGCTGCTTAACGTGAGTAACGCTGAGTAACGCTGCTTAACGTGAGAAACGCTGCTTAACGTGAGAAACGCTGCTTAACGTGAGTAACGCTGCTTAACGTGAGAAACGCTGCTTAACGTGAGAAACGCTGCTTAACGTGAGAAACGCTGCTTAACGTGAGTAACACTGCATAACGTGAGTAACGCTGAGTAACGCTGCTTAACGTGAGTAACGCTGAGTAACGCTGCTTAACGTGAGTAACGCTGCTTAACGTGAGTAACGCTGCTTAACGTGAGCAACGCTGCTTAACGTGAGCAGCGCTGCTTAACGTGAGCAGCGCTGCTTAACGTGAGCAGCGCTGCTTAACGTAAGTAACGCTGCTTAACGTAAGTAACGCTGCTTAACGCGAGTAGCGCTGCTTAACGCGAGTAGCGCTGAGTAACGCTGAGTAACGCGAGTAGCGCTGCTTAACGCTGAGTAACGCGAGTAGCGCTGCTTAACGTGAGTAGCGCTGCTTAACGCGAGTAGCGCTGCTTAACGCGAGTAGCGCTGCTTAACGCGAGTAACGTGAGTAGCGCTGCTTAACGCGAGTAGCGCTGCTTAACGCGTTACAGCGCTGCTTAACGCGAGTAGCGCTGCTTAACGCAAGTAACGCTGAGTAACGTGAGTAGCGCTGAGTAGCGCTGCTTAACGTGAGTAACGCTGAGTAACGTAAGTCCGGCCGCGGAGCGTGAGTGTGGTGATGTCAGTCGATGACGAGTGATGAAGTGACTCTGAACTCTCTCAGGATCTTCATCACATCTTCTACATGGAGGACAGCGCCGCCCTGCTGGACGTGGAGGGAACTGCCGAGGGATCGAGTGGCATCAGATCCATCTGTGTCAGTCCGGACGGGAGACACCTGGCGTCCGGAGACAGACACGGCACACTCAGGTTTCACATTTATTATTTACTTTTATTTATTTTATATATTAAATTCAAATTATTTTTTCTTTTCTTTTTATTCTTTTTATTTATTCATTTACGTGACCCTGGAGCACAAAACCAGTCATAAAGGGTACATTTTGTGAAATTGAGATTTATGCATCATCTGAAAGCTGAATAAATAATCTTTCCATTGATGTATGGTTTGTTATGATAGAACAATATTTGTAAATCTGGAATCTGAGGGAGCAAAAAAATCTAAATATTGAGAAAATCACCTTTAAAGTTGTTCAAATGAAGTTCTTAGCAATGCATATTACTAATCAATAATTAAGTTTTGATATATTTACGGTAGGAAACTTACATGGAACATCTTAATATCCTAATGATTTTTGTCATAAAAGAAAAATGTATAATTTTGTCCCATACAATGTATTGTTGACTATTGCTACAAATATACCTGTGTTACTGATGACTGCTTTTGTGCTGCAGGGACACATTTTTAATAATATAAAAAAAATATATATTTATATTTACTTTGTTCATGTTTTATTTAATTTTGTTTATTTTATATATTTATAATTTATTTATACATTTACATTTTTTGCTTATTTTTATTTACATTTTTTATATTTATTTTTTTCATTTTTTAAGCGTTTTCATTTTTTAAGCGTTTTCATACTGTTTACATATACATGAGTAAGTGTTTGAGAGGTTTATGATGATGTTGATGATGTGGCAGGATTCATGATCTGACGTGTATGAAGGAGCTGGTGAAGGCTGACGTCCACGACTCTGAGATTGTGTGTCTGGAATACTCCAAACCTACATCAGGTGTGTGTGTGTGTGTGTGTGTGTGAGTGAGAGAGAGTGTGTGTGTGTGTGTGTGTGTGTGTGTGTGTGTGTGTGAGAGAGTGTGTGTGTGTGTGTGTGAGAGAGAGAGAGAGAGAGAGAGAGTGTGTGTGTGTGTGTGTGTTCAGATCAGCAGACGTGAGCCTATGTGAGTGTGTGTGTGTGTGTTCAGATCAGAGTGTTTCTCTGCAGATGTGAGTGTGTGTGTATGTGTGAGAGAGAGTGTGTGTGTGTGTATGTGTGAGAGAGAGAGAGAGTGTGTGTGTGTGTGTGAGAGAGAGAGAGAGAGTGTGTGTGTATGTGTGTGAGAGAGAGAGAGAGTGTGTGTGTGTGTGTGTGTGAGAGAGAGAGAGAGAGAGAGAGAGAGTGTGTGTGTGTGTGTGTGTGTGAGAGAGAGAGAGAGTGTGTGTGTGTGAGAGAGAGAGAGAGTGTGTGTGTGTGTTCAGATCAGAGTGTTTCTCTGCAGATGTGAGTGTATGTGAATGTGTGTTTGTCAGGCATGAATCTGCTGGCCACCGGGAGTCGAGATCGACTGATCCACATTCTGGACGCTGAGGAAGACTACTGTCTGCTGCAGACTCTGGATGAACACTCGTCCTCCGTCACGTCTGTCCGCTTCGCTGGTGAGACCTCGTTATTCCCTATTATTATAAAACCCAAACGAGCGTGCGATGGGTGTTGATCTCTGTGATTATCCTTGATGTTTGGATCCAGCCGGCGGTGACGGGAAGCTGCGGATCATCAGCTGCGGAGCGGATAAGAGCGTTTACATCCACACCGCTCACAGGGTGAGTCCAGAGAAAAACCACCACAACCTCTAATCTGGATCTGACTGAGACTCTGATGAATGAGTGATTAGCCTGTGCTCTGTGCTCCTGAATGAAGAGTCTGTTTGACTGAGAAAAATACATCATCTGTAGTGCATCGCAAGTTAATTTTCCTGCTTCTATAAGATATGACTCCATATCACTTCTTCTCACATTAAAACTGCACAAAAATCATGGAATCTATTACCACGGTCATTAATTAGGATAACACGGAAAACATATTTTAAAAGGCATGCACCTTGGATTATTGTATAAGTAACATTTTCTTTATATAGCACTTTTAAATCTACAACACAAAGTGCTTTACACAATATAAAACACATTCATTGTAAATACATTCATGAAGAGCTATACACAATATATGAGGAAACAAAAAACAAGCGTTATATGCCAATAATTAAATCTTAAAATCAATCCTACAATAAACAGGTAACCAATAGAGAAGCTAAAACAGGTGTAATATGATGAAATAACTTTGTTTTTTAGAGCATGCTGCACTAATTGTAAATGCGCTAAATTACGATGATTCAAAGACGAAAACAAGGCATTACAATAATCAAGACGGGAAGAAATAAAAGCATGAATAACCTTCTCTATATGCTTAAAATCCAAAAACTTGTCACTTAAGAAATATTTCTTAACTTGCAAAAACAAGATTGAACCAAATTTTTAATTAGTATCAAAATAAACACCCAAATGTCTTACTACTTGTTTATTATTCGGAAAAATGCTATTTAGAGCAAGCTCACTATCTATAGAAAGTTGAGGCATGAGTATTAATTGAATGAGCAATAATTCTTATAGCAGGTGTTTTATATACTAAAAGAGTGGAAGAAATATTTAAAGTGGTGTTCATGGAATGTGAAAAATGTATTTCATTCTTTTTTTATGTATGTAATGTATGAATTTTAAAGGGGTCATATGATGTTGCTAAAAAGAACATTATTTGGTGTATTTGGTGTAATGCAATGTGTTTATGCAGTTTAAGGTTCAAAAAACACATTATTTTCCACATACTGTATATTATTGTTGCTCCGCCTTTCTGATTTTTACAAGCTCATCGTTCTGAGAAGCGAGGCGTGCTCTGATTGGTCAGCTATCCGGTGCGTTGTGATTGGCCGAATACCTCAAGCGTGTGACGGAGATGTTACCGTATTGTGATGCGTCTCCCGGCGCGACGAGACTAAAACAATAAAACCCAGTACAAACGAGGCATTTGTTGCATCCAGTGAGGACATAATTGTTGATTATAATGACTTATACTGTCTTTTTACAACATTACCATATCTGCATTTGTGATCGGAGAAACACAAACAACAAGCGCTACTCTACACAGCTCATAACTCACGTTTGAATCGTCAGAAGCAGATTCTTTAAATATGAAAACATACTTACAGGCTGTGAGTCAGAAGCAAAGCTGGAATTGCTCCACTTTATAGAAACAGTCTTTGTGCAGACAGCATTGTAGGCTACTCTTCCAGATTCAGGACACAGTCAGTAAATTGCGCTGCACACACTCCAATATTTGTGTTGAACTGTTCTGGAACAGTGTTGTGAATACAACTTAACACTGATTTCTAGTCGTGTCCTCTTTTGGATCCCAAACAAAGTGTTTCTCTTTCACAACGACACACAGCGTCTCCAGAACATGACGCCGGCGGCAGCAACAACACTACAGACAGAATAATAGCTCCGCCTTCTTTCATTGCGTATACATTTGGGCGGAGTTATGCAAATCTCCCCACACATGTGTTTAAATGAGCCGTTTTAGGAGGACGAGTCTTAACTTTAATAAAGAATATCTCTTTGGTTTTGAGACTTTAGTCTTTGCAACTTCAGGGATCTTATCTATGTGACACTCCAAAGAGAAAGAAAGACTTGAAATCGCATCATATGACCCCTTTAAGTGTTGTGTGGACCCCAGGAAGACTAGCTAATGGGGATCCAAACAAATAAACAAACAGCACAGCTGTGTATTTGAGAGGTGTTTTAATGGTTTTAGTTAACAATACTAACCTGGTTTGTTTAGACGTCCAGAGGAGCTGAATTCAAGCGGACTCATCATGTGGTTCGTAAAGCGACTCCTAATGACATGGACGTGGATCCCACCTGCAAATACGCAGCCGTCGGCTGTCAGGACCGCAGCATCCGGTGAGGAGATGTTGATCTGAGAGGATGAGGCTTGTGTTGATGGGACGCTTTGATGATGTTCTTGTGTGTCTGTGGCTCTCCAGAGTGATCAACATCAGCAGCGGCAAACAGAAGAGATGCTTCAGCGGCTCTCAGACTGGAGACGGCGGTTTGCTGAAGGTCAGATCACTGATACACGGCTCAAATAGTGCTCACAGAGACTCAAACAAACACCCAACATGTGTAGAAGCTGTTCACAACAAGAACAATAACCATACTATCCTTTAATCTGTTAAGGGTGATTTCCGATGACAGCGCTGCTCGGTGCATTTGTTGGCTGCGTACAAGCTGCTTTTGAAAGAAAAAATAACTTCATTTTTTAAAACTGCGCTTTAGTATTTTTTAATTTAAAAGTCTTTACTGCTGACTCGTAAAAAAGTATCTTGTCGCCATCTAGTGGCGGAACAATGTAACTAAAATCACGAACACACACACTGTTTCCTAATAAAAATTCCTACTATTATTTATACAAAATATTATTTATCGAATAATAATATTTAATAAACAACAACAGCCATCATAAAAGTTGCTAGGCAATTCGGTTAAAAGTACAAAGGCAGCGCTCTGATATACAGCATTGAAGTTACACAAACATGATATCGCGATAATCGCTAGAAATTAAGTGTTCCCAAAACAAAAGCCAGCAGTGAATCACTCCATTCAGTCATGAATCTGCCCGGTTCTACTGTTTATGTTGTTGTTCTGTCAGTGAAGTGTAGTTTGTGGTTTCTGCAGGTTCAGATCGACCCGTCGGGTCTGTTTGTAGCCTCCAGCTGCTCTGATAAGAACATCAGTCTGATTGACTTCCAGACTGGAGAGAGACTGGCCAGCGTGTTCGGACACTCGGGTAACGTATGGCTCATTGAGTGAATCTTTACCCTGTGATGATGGTGATTGTGTCTTTGATGATGGTGATTGTGACTGATGATGGTGATTGTGATTGATCATGATGGTGAATGTGACTGATGATGATGGTGATTGTGATGATGGTGATTGTGACTGTGGTGATGGTGATGGTGAATGTGACTGATGGTGATTGTGACTGTGATGATGGTGATGGTGATTGTGACTGTGGTGATGGTGAATGTGACTGATGATGGTGATTGCGACTGATGATGGTGATGGTGATTGTGATGATGGTGAATGTGACTGATGATGATGATGGTGAATGTGACTGTGATGATGGTGAATGTGACTGTGATTATGGTGATTGTGACTGTGATGATGGTGAATGTGACTGTGATGATGGTGAATGTGACTGATGGTGGTGAATGTGACTGATGATGGTGGTGATTGTGACTGTGATGGTGGTGATTGTGACTGTGATGATGGTGATTGTGACTGTGATGGTGGTGATTGTGACTGTGATGATGGTGAATGTGACTGATGATGGTGAATGTGACTGATGGTGGTGAATGTGACTGTGATGATGGTGATTGTGACTGATGATGATGGTGAATGTGACTGTGATTATGGTGAATGTGACTGATGGTGGTGATTGTGACTGTGATGGTGGTAATTGTGACTGTGATGATGTTGAATGTGACTGATGGTGGTGAATGTGACTGATGATGGTGGTGATTGTGACTGTGATGGTGGTAATTGTGACTGTGATGATGTTGAATGTGACTGATGGTGGTGAATGTGACTGATGGTGGTGTTTGTGACTGTGATTATGGTGATTGTGACTGTGATGATGTTGAATGTGACTGATGGTGGTGAATGTGACTGATGATGGTGGTGATTGTGACTGTGATGATTGTGATTGATCATGATGGTGTTTGTGACTGTGATTATGGTGAATGTGACTGATGATGGTGGTGATTGTGACTGTGATGATTGTGATTGATCATGATGGTGATTGTGACTGATGATGATGGTGAATGTGACTGTGATTGTGGTGAATGTGACTGATGATGGTGGTGATTGTGACTGATGATGATGGTGAATGTGACTGATGATGGTGGTGATTGTGACTGTGATGGTGGTGATTGTGACTGATGATGATGGTGATTGTGACTGTGATGGTGGTGATTGTGACTGTGATGATGGTGAATGTGACTGATGGTGGTGAATGTGACTGTGATGATGGTGATTGTGACTGATGATGATGGTGATTGTGACTGATGATGATGGTGAATGTGACTGATTATGGTGAATGTGACTGATGGTGGTGAATGTGACTGATGATGGTGGTGATTGTGACTGTGATGGTGGTGAATGTGACTGATGGTGGTGAATGTGACTGATGATGATGGTGAATGTGACTGATGGTGGTGATTGTGATTGATCATGATGGTGTTTGTGACTGTGATTATGGTGATTATGACTGTGATTGTGACTGTGTTGTTCCTGCTTGCAGAGATCATCACAGCTCTGAGGTTCAGCAGTGACTGCAGGCGTCTGCTCTCGTCTTCAGCTGACAGGTTTGACTCCAGCTGTTCTTCTGTTCAGTTCCTGTCATGCTGTGAATCTCACTGACTGCATCTGTTGTATTTCAGCTGTATCTTTGTGTGGCGTCTCGCTCCCGAACTCACCGTCAACATGAGAGAGAGACTTTCTGTGATCAGACGCCGTCACAGCGCATCGAGTGCTAGGAACAATCCCTTCAGGTACAGGAGAGTTTGACATCCGCATCATGTGCGATTGATGGATTAAAGCTTGTTTAGTTTAATATAAATGAGTTTATTTCAGACAGTCTTCCATGACTGGATTCACGCTGCACAGATCCACATCCATCATGAGCTGCTCATCTGAGAGTGACCGAGAGGAGGAAGATGATGAAGACATGAAGACAACTGAAGAGACAGAGAGACAGAAGGACAGTGTTGATGAGGAGACCGGTCAGAGAACACACCTTTACTCTAAATGACGACTTCTGTTGTTTTCTATACAGCTATGTATTAATACTATAACCTAACAATAACACAAAACTAACTGCATTTTTACAGTTAAAAAAAGACTAAATGTATATATGTGTGTGTATATACATGCATACATACACAGTACTGTGCAAAAGTCTTAGAACACTAGAACTTTCAGCAGCTAAAAATGGTTTAAAGTCAGTTAAAATCATTTGTTTTGTTGGTGAAAATTCTAGTGGACTAAGACTTGTATGCACACACTCTCACACACACACTCTCACACTCACTCACTCACTCACACACACTCACTCACTCACACACACACACTCTCACTCACACACTCACTCACACACACACACTCACTCACTCTCTCACACACTCTCACTCACTCACTCACACACTCACTCACACTCACTCACACACACACTCACACACACACACACACACACTCACTCACTCACTCACTCACTCTCTCACACACTCTCACTCACACACTCACACACTCACTCACACACACACTCACTCACACTCACTCTCACTCACTCACACACTCACACACTCACTCACACTCACTCACACTCACACTCACACTCACTCACTCTCTCACTCACTCACTCTCTCTCACACTCACACTCACTCACTCACTCTCTCACACACACTCTCTCACACACTCACTCACTCTCTCACTCACTCTCTCTCACACTCACACTCACTCTCTCTCACACTCACACTCACTCACTCTCTCTCACACACACACACACACACACACACACACACGTGTATCTCAACACTCACAGATGTTAATGTGATGTGGACTCCTGTGTCTGATCCTGTCGTCTTCTCTTATAAAGGTGCATCTGATGAAACACACTGGAGTCCAGTGAAGGTCTGTATCTCACACTGCAGTCAATCTCTGGCAGTTTACTGTAAATCATAATGTTCAAGCTGCAATATGTGAAATATGTTTTCATGAATGAATGAGCCATATTAGGTTTGTTTGTTCTCATTGAACATGAGAAATTAAGCCTGGTTTAGACACAAAACTGGTACCATCAAAAAATGAAGAAATCCATCAGAGCACATTTCATCCAGGGTTTCCATAACTGGGGTTCATAATCATCATAACTCACAAAAATGTCAAATTAAATAATTAAAATAAAGCATTTACTAAAATAAAAATACAGATTTGTTTTGTATCTGTGTGTGATGTGTCTCTAGATGATCATGATCTCTGTGTGTGTGTGTGTGTGTGTGTGTGTGTGTGTGTGTGATGTGTCTGCAGATGTTCATGATCTGTGTGTGTGTGTCTGCAGATGTTCATGATCTGTGTGTGTGTGTCTGCAGATGATCTGTGTGTGTCTGCAGATGATCTGTGTGATGTGTCTGCAGATGTTCATGATCTGTGTGTGTGTGTCTGCAGATGATCTGTGTGTGATGTGTCTGCAGATGATCTGTGTGTGATGTGTCTGCAGATGTTCATGATCTGTGTGTGATGTGTCTGCAGATGATCTGTGTGTGATGTGTCTGCAGATGATCATGATCTGTGTGTGTGTGTGTCTGCAGATGATCATGATCTGTGTGTGTCTGCAGATGATCATGATCTGTGTGTGTGTGTGATGTGTCTGCAGATGTTCATGATCTGTGTGTGTGTGTCTGCAGATGATCTGTGTGTGTGTCTGCAGATGATCTGTGTGATGTGTCTGCTGATGTTCATGATCTGTGTGTGTGTGTCTGCAGATGATCTGTGTGTGATGTGTCTGCAGATGATCTGTGTGTGATGTGTCTGCAGATGATCATGATCTGTGTGTGTGTCTGCAGATGATCTGTGTGTGATGTGTCTGCAGATGATCATGATCTGTGTGTGTGTCTGCAGATGTTCATGATCTGTGTGTGTCTGCAGATGATCTGTGTGTGATGTGTCTGCAGATGATCATGATCTGTGTGTGTGTCTGCAGATGTTCATGATCTGTGTGTGTCTGCAGATGATCTGTGTGTGTGTCTGCAGATGTTCATGATCTGTGTGTGTGTCTGCAGATGTTCATGATCTGTGTGTGACTGCAGATGATCTGTGTGTGTGTGTGTGTCTGCAGATGATCTGTGTGTGTGTGTGATGCGTCTGCAGAGGTTCATGATCTGTATCTGATGTGTCTGCAGGCGTCTGTGGACTCGTCTGTGTCTGCGGTGGCGTCTCGTCCGCGCAGACGCTGGTCCTGTCGCGTGGGGTCTCTGGAGCTCATGGTGAAGTCTATGCTGGAGCTGCGGCAGCTGGATTCTCTCTCTGAAGCTCCAGTGCAGAGCAGAAGCTGTGCTGATCGGCTGCGGGACGAGGATCGATGCAGCACCTCCAGCCTGCAGGTCACCGTTACTTCAGCTAATAATCATTTGAACTGCACAGAAGATTTTATTGATTTAAGTTGTACGCCATATTGTTGTTATAATAAAATCTTTATGATGGATTTATTCAAACAAACATTACATTTTTACTAAACCTGTTCTTCAATATTTAATGGAAATGTAATATAATGCATATATTGATCAGAAATGCTCCCCTCTAGAGTTATATTTTTAGCTGACTGTTGAGTTTATGGTCACTGAATGTCTTTTCTGAGGTAAATACGATGTTACATGACTATCGATCTCAAGCTGTTTTATTGACGTCTTTCCAACCGTTGAATCACTGATTGATGGATTACATCAATACTAGTAGTAAAGAGGTAGAGATGATCAGTTCACTATAGCATCTGTCACCACTAGGGATGTAATGATGAACCGTGAGCCGGTTGAAAATCGATTCAAATATGTGACGATTCAAATCGGTTGAGATTCCAAACAAATCGCGATACAATTGGAGTAGAGTTTATATGAATGTATCTCTGAGGGGAACTGACATTGCTGTTCATAAGCGCTTTGTTTACAGCGGTAACCAAGGAAACGCTGTATCATTGCTGTTCATAAGCGCTTTGTTTACAGCGGTAACCAAGGAAACACTGTATCATTGCTGTTCATAAGCGCTTTGTTTAAAGCGATAACCAAGGAAACGCTGTATCATTGCTGTTCATAAGCGCTTTGTTTACAGCGGTAACCAAGGAAACACTGTATCATTGCTGTTCATAAGCGTTTTGTTTACAGCGGTAACCAAGGAAACGCTGTATCATTGCTGTTCATAAGCGCTTTGTTTACAGCAGTAACCAAGGAAACGCTGTATGGTTGCTGTTCATAAGCGCTTTGTATCATTGCTGTTCATAAGCGCTTTGTTTTCAGCGGTAACCAAGGAAACGCTGTATCATTGCTGTTCATAAGCGCTTTGTTTACAGCGGTAACCAAGGAAACGCTGTATCATTGCTGTTCATAAGCGCTTTGTTTTCAGCGGTAACCAAGGAAACGCTGTATCATTGCTGTTCATAAGCGCTTTGTTTTCAGCGGTAACCAAGGAAACGCTGTATCATTGCTGTTCATAAGCGCTTTGTTTACAGCGGTAACCAAGGAAACGCTGTATCATTGCTGTTCATAAGCGCTTTGTTTACAGCGGTAACCAAGGAAACGCTGTATCATTGCTGTTCATAAGCGCTTTGTTTACAGCGGTAACCAAGGAAACGCTGTATCATTGCTGTTCATAGGCGCTTTGTTTACAGCGGTAACCAAGGAAACGCTGTATCATTGCTGTTCATTAGCGCTTTGTTTACAGCGGTAACCAAGGAAACGCTGTATCATTGCTGTTCATAAGCGCTTTGTTTACAGCGGTAACCAAGGAAACGCTGTATCATTGCTGTTCATAAGCGCTTTGTTTACAGCGGTAACCAAGGAAACGCTGTATCATTGCTGTTCATAAGCGCTTTGTTTACAGCGGTAACCAAGGA
>CM041802.1:44527878-44542878 GCA_023376895.1 Aspiorhynchus laticeps
ATGCATATTACTAATCAAAAATTAAGTTCTGATATATTTAAGGTAGGAAATTTACTAAATATCTTCATTGAACATGATTTTTACTTAATATACAAATGATTTTTGGCATAAAAGAAAAATCGAGAATTTTGACCCATACAATGTATTGATAGTTATCACGTGACGTCACGCTCTTATAGGAGCGCCCCCTGGAGGACAAACCAAGCTTTGCTCCACTGACCGACAGCTATTTTTACACAGATTGCATTAAGTAATAATGTAGTAAACGCAGATATTAAAAGGCGAGATTCAGTGGACACCTTATTGATGATGTATATTTTGTACAGGCAAGAAGATGAAGCCAGAATATAAACACAATGTGCAAAGTTTACATTAAATGCTTCCCATAGAAAACACACTGAAGCGTTCATATTCCGGCCTCATCATGTAAACTATGCATCATTAATATGGTGAATACTGAATTTGATCTTTTAATATTACTGTTTTAAATATATTAAGTGTTTTTACAACATTTTGTCGCACTGTTTATGATTGAAATATTGCCGCGGGTGCTTAATATGGATCGCAAAACTTGCATTGTGTTCAGAAATACCTTTTGTTTTATTCTTTTGAGAGCTGATCTAAATATCTGCGGCTGGGAAACGGATGAATAATTGACATGATTGTGCTGCAGTTCTGTGTATGTTTTGCCCTCCGGGTCTTCGAGTCGGTCACGTGACTGAAAACTATCAATTGTTGGCTATTGCTACAAATATACTCATAGCTTTATGAAGGAAAATGTTGTTAGTAGTCAAGCCACATTTATTTCCATAGTGCTATCAGAGATCAGGATGAGTTTGTTTCTTCATCAGGTTTGTAGAAATGTGTCTCTGCATCAGTGTCTCTGCAATGGATGCTCTGCAGTGAATGGGTGCCGTCAGAATGAGAGTCTGATAAAAACATCACAATAATCCACAGCACTCCAGTCCATCAGTTAACATCTGGAGAAGACAAAACCTGACACAAATCCAGCATTAAGACGTTTTTAATGTCTAAAATATGACTCTATAATTCATAATAACTCTTCCTCAGTTAAAAAGTGCATCTGATGTTGTCTCTCACATCAAAATCCAGCCACATATTAGTTTAGAGCTGTTTTGGCATCTGTGCAGATTTCTCTCCTGATTCAGACCAGAACACTTTTTCACTGGAGGAGAGTTATTATGGATTATGAACTCATATTTGAGTTAAAAACATCTTAATGCTGGATTTGTCTCAGCTTTTGTCTTCTCCAGATGTTAACTGATGGACTGGAGTGCTGTGGATTATTGTGATGTTTTTATCAGCTCTCATTCTGACGGCACCCATTCACTGCAGAGCATCCATTGCTGAGAGTTTTACAGCAGCTTTAAATGCGTCTCATAAGTCTGTGTGAGTGATGTTCTGAAGGACTGAGCGTCAGTGATCTGATGATGATGATGTTGACAGATGCGTCGGTCGGTCTGGAGCTCTGCAGGAGGGCAGCAGCGGATCTGTGCAGCAGCGTGAGGACAGCGACGCGGCTCTACAGGACGGTGAGTGACTCTGGTTCTCCTCAGCGATGTGACTCTGTCTCCTCTGCAGCACCGTGTGATTCCTGTACTGCTGTGTGGTGTTTCAGCTGAGCTCCCATGATGCCGAGCGCAGCGCGGAGCAGCAGCAGATGCGTCAGCTGATGTCAGAGGCGCTGCTGCTCGTGCGGTCGGAGCTGGACTCGGTGTCTGGAGCGTCCGGAGCGTCCGGAGCCGTGAGGATGGAGGAGGGACAGGAGACGCTCTCATTACTGGAGCAATACTCACAACTGCTGCTGCGCTCGGTGGAGAAGAGACTCCATCAACACACATAGAGCTACACAACCGTGTGTGTGTGTTAGTCTGAGTGTGTGTGTGTGTGTGTGTGAGAGAGTGTGTGTGTGTGTGTGTTAGTCTGAGTGTCAGAGTGTGTGTCAGAGTGTGTGTGTGTGTGTGTGTGTGTGTGTGTGTGAGAGAGAGAGAGTGTGTGTGTGTGTGTGTTAGTCTGAGTGTGTGTGTGTGTTAGTCTGAGTGTCAGAGTGTGTGTGTGTGTGCGTGTGTCTGTTAGTCTGAGTGTGTTTATGAGTGTGTGCGCACGCGTGTGTTAGTCTGAGTGTGTGTATGAGTGTGCGCGCGTGCGTGTGTGTGTTAGTCTGAGTGTGTGGTAATCTTAGTGAGTGTGTGTGTGTGTGTGTTCTGAGTGTGTGTGTGTGTGTGTTAGTCTGTGTGTGTGTGCGAGTGCTAGTGTGAGTGTGTGTGTGTGTGTGTTAGTCTGTGTGTGTGTGCGAGTGCTAGTGTGAGTGTGTGTGTGTTGTGTGTGTTAGTCTGTGTGTGTGTGCGAGTGCTAGTCTGAGTGTGTGTGAGTGTGTAGGTTCATGACTTTGCATTTTAGGTGTCTCACACACACATTTGCATGTTTAACTGAAGCGGTTGTAGTTGTAGTGTCTGATATGATCTGAGGTGTTTCACACACCTGTTATTTACGCTTGTGGATGTTAATATTTTTCATTTTTACCAGATTATTTGTGTTTTTAATTGCTTTTAATGTCCATTTTATTAACCTTTTATTGCCAAACAACATAATGTGTCTGTAATCTGCAGTATTTCATATTAGTGTTTTGTCTTGATTATTTAACGACACATTAATCAGCCATTAACTTCTTATTTATGTTTTTATTTATTTATGATCAGTGATTGTTCAACACGATTTCTTACACAATAAACTCAAATATGATATAAATGTAGATGACATTTATGATTCATTTACATTGGCTTTGAATAATACTTTAATTCACACTCAACATTAGTAAGGTTTTGCATATATTAGTGTTATTGTTGAATTAATCACACTGTACCATAACACACATTACATTCATCACAAATGATAACTTCAGTCTGATAATATGATTGAAAATTAACATAAAGTAAAGTTTGGTAGTATTTCTTGGTTAGTTAATGTTATATTGTTCTATTTGCTCTAATCTATTGTTCCCAGTCCAAAATGACCAGCCATACAAACTGCTTATGAATCTCTCATTATGCTATTTTATCAGCAAATATTATATTCATCTTTTTGTCAACTGGTTTTCTTTCATTCAGCACAGTTTTTGTGTTTCTTTGTGGCACTGATTGATCATAAGCCTCCTCGTTATGAGCTCATGCATCTGTTTTTGAGTGAAAAAACATTACTTGTAGATAGTTTTGCTAATATTTACTCAAAAACTTACAAATATGAGCTCAAATCAATGAGGCATACGATCGTTTAGCTCCAAAAAAATAATTCAAAGCATGCTAATTGGTGGGAAAAAAAAGTTTGAATCCAATATTTGGTAATAATATAGCATGAGAAAATTATAAGCCGTTTTTATAAGCCATTTTTGACAAAAAAAGAAAAAAAGAATAAAAAATACAAAATTATGATTTTTTTTTTTTGTGAAGTTATATCCTGTGTAATCAGTCAGTAGCTATGTTTCCATCGCATTTATTAATATTGCATAAAAAAACGCTCAAAAAATGTGCATAAACTTATATGCATAATTGAGTAGGATACATTTTTATCCGATTAAAAAAAAAAAATTGCATAATCTTCAATGGAAACACATTTACTGAATAAATTCCTTAATGCGCATCAAAAAAGTCATGTGAGTTTGTGCTATGAGACGGGTTAACTTTACTAACCAGCTAACCGATCTCATACACAGCATCTGAAATATTAATATGATCGTTATGAAAAGCCTGAGCAAAATCTGTCAAAGTATTTCTGTATAATTGTGTTCCTAAACATCAGCATCTGCCTCTGAAAGCATTAACTGCATTTATTGTGTTCTCGTTCGAGGTGCAAGTCATTTATAATATATGAAAATTAATATATTCAGTGGTTTCTCCTAGTTTTATTAGTGATATTTAGTGCAAGTTTATCAGGAAGTGATGATTTTGTCCTCTTTGGATGGAAACAGTGCTTTATTCACAAATGTTTTATGCAATATTCCAGTTTTGCGCATAAGTTAAATTAGCATCTTTTGGATGGAAACATAGCTAATGAGTTTGTCTAATGTGAAGCATTAAAATGAGCAGGTGTTGATGTTTGTGTTTTCTGTGGGGGGTGCTTGTGTTTTGGAGATTAAAGTGCCTCTATTATGGATTTATGAAGATGATCTTTCATGCAGTGTGTAAGTGTTAAATCTGAAAGTGCTCCGTGTATAAAGTTATCGTCTCTCAAAAGAAAGAGTCGACTCTGAATCATTGAATCGAGTCGTTTTTAAAACCAATCCCTGTTTGACGTCAACATGAATCATTAGCATATTGCCCCGCCCACTTGTTGGTGTTTTCTCATTGGTCTGAATGAAAATGCAAATTCATTCTTAGCCACTAAGTGGCGCTTTTGGAGCGGTTTCCACGGTAACGCTGTACACAAAGTAACACTGCGCTCACAAACACTGCTTTAAATGAAATCAACCAATCAGAGCAGAGTAGGAGGAGTTTGGAAAAATTAATCGTTTGCAAATAAGGTAAAAATAAATGCATATTATAAGAAAATTAAAGTTTTTTTGACCTTGCATGCATGTCAACCTGTTGTTGTGGATCCCAAAACCAAAATATGAACTTTCATAACCTATAATAGAGGCACTGTAATGGTGTTGTAACTGTCACCCCCCATTTTTGAACATATACGTCCAAACTTAAACTCTTATAATTCATGAATGCTTTGGAATACAGAATAAGATTGGACTCTTTTTAAAGATAGCAGATTACTGCAGAAGTGAAAATATTTTAAAACATGAAAGTAACAAAGTTATAGAAGTTTAAATTTACTGTAAAGAAAATACACAGTACTAAATGTTTTATATTTTATATAAAATAAAATTGTGCATAACAGGTTTTACTATAAAATTGATTTGAAATTAAAGCCTTGTGTCTAAATAAGTTATGTTCCAAATTTGAAGTTGATATGAAAAAAATTGAGGTTCCTGTGAGATTTTATTTATGGCGTCATACCACAAACAGCCACCGGGTGCATCCAAACGCTATTGATTTATTTTGATGCATTTTTCTGTCACAGATGTCTAAATTTCTCTGTCAATATCACAAAATAATCACCAAATATGAAATCCTGAGAGTCAGACCTTTCCGACGATATGTATTTTGTCAAGATTATAAAAAGTAATATGACACTTGACTCCGCCCACTAAGGAGGAGGAGCCCGCTAAAACATTTTAAAGTACCATTTCCATGGTAACGCAATGTCCGATTTCAAAAGGGTTTTCATAGGATGAATTTTGAGGTTATGATATATCATTGATGATGATTACTAAAATATTTGATAGGGAAAAAAGACAATGAAAGGTGGGACGGTGACAGTTAAGGGGTTAAAGGGACAGTACACCCAAAAATGTAAATCCTGTCATCATTTACTCATCCTCAAGTAGTTCCAAACCTGTATGAATGTGTTTGTTCTGAACACAAAGGAAGATATTCTGAAGAATGAGGGAAACAGAGTATTTTTCTTCTACTATTGAAGTCAATGGTGCCCCAAAACAGCCTAATTACAAACTTTCTTCAGAATATCTTCCTTTGTGTTCAGAACAAACACATTCATACAGGTTTGGATCTACTTGAGGCTGAGTAAATGATGACTGAATGTTCATTTTTGGGTGAACTGTCCCTTTAATGTGCTTGACTAGGCTCGCTGAGGCTCATGGGAGCGTCTCCACGTTGACGGACGTGAGCGTGACGTCGTGTAGGATATTGATGCGGTCGATCTGGTTGACCTCTTTGATGCGGTGCTGGAAGTCGAAGGCTGGCGTGTTGTTGATGGACACCTTGAACTCTGTGAAGGTGCAGAGGATCTTCATCTGCAGAAAGACGTGAAGGTCAGAGGTCACTGTCTGGACCGTCCTGCTGCTTTACTTCCAGCCAGAAACGGGAAGCGCTTCAACACTTGTGTTTTAGGATCTCGGAGCGAGTCGTTTACCTCAAAGTGATGCCCGGGCATGAAGGGGAAGGGTGACAGAAGATCCCGCTCCTCCTTCCCCCAGCGCTCTCCCAGTTTGTGATTGCGGACCAGAACCGGTTTTCCCGCCTCGCTGAAGCGCGGGTTGATGTGGAGAGCGATGTCGTTACCGCGCAGGAAGTTGATCGTGAACCTAGTGACGGAAGAAACATTAGTGACACCTTTGGTGTCGACAAACCTGAATAAATCAGCTTTCCATTGATGTATGGTTTGTTATGATCGGACAATATTTAGCTGAGATACAACTATATGAAAATCTGCAAAAAAATCTAAATATTGAGAAAATCACCTTTAAAGTTGTTCAAATGACGTTCTTAGTATACACTGATAAAAATAAGTAAATACTACGTAAAAACATGTAATTTCCACATTAAATAATTTAGTTCAGGCAAGAATGTATGTAAATTCCATATTAGTACTCAATTTAAGCTTGTAGCTTGTTTATGTTTACAAGGATTCTTTAAGTAAATATCAAAGTTATGATCCCGTTTTTCCCATCATGCACTGAGGCGTGACGCGTTTTTCCCATCATGCACTGAGGCGTGACACGTTTTTCCCATCATGCACTGAGGCGTGACACGTTTTTCCCATCATGCACTGAGGCGTGACACGTTTTTCCCATCATGCACTGAGGCGTGACACGTTTTTCCCATCATGCACTGAGGCGTGACGTTTTTCCCATCATGCACTGAGGCATGACGTTTTTCCCATCACGCACTGAGACGTGACGTTTTTCCCATCATGCACTGAGGCGTGACACGTTTTCGTTTTCCCCATCATGCACTGAGGCGTGACGTTTTTCCCATCATGCACTGAGGCGTGACACGTTTTCGTTTTTCCCATCATGCACTGAGGCGTGACGTTTTTCCCATCATGCACTGAGGCGTGACACGTTTTCGTTTTCCCCATCATGCACTGAGGCGTGACGTTTTTCCCATCATGCACTGAGGCGTGACGTTTTTCCCATCATGCACTGAGGCATGACACGTTTTCGTTTTTCCCATCATGCACTGAGGCGTGACGTTTTTCCCATCATGCACTGAGGCGTGACGTTTTTCCCATCATGCACTGAGGCGTGACACGTTTTCGTTTTTCCCATCATGCACTGAGGCGTGACGTTTTTCCCATCATGCACTGAGGCGTGACGTTTTTCCCATCATGCACTGAGGCGTGACGTTTTTCCCATCATGCACTGAGGCGTGACGTTTTTCCCATCATGCACTGAGGCGTGACACGTTTTTCCCATCATGCACTGAGGCATGACGTTTTTCCCATCATGCACTGAGGCGTGACACGTTTTTCCCATCATGCACTGAGGCGTGACACGTTTTTCCCATCATGCACTGAGGCGTGACGTTTTTCCCATCATGCACTGAGGTGTGACGTTTTTCCCATCATGCACTGAGGCGTGACGTTTTTCCCATCATGCACTGAGGCGTGACACGTTTTTCCCATCATGCACTGAGGCGTGACGTTTTTCCCATCATGCACTGAGGCGTGACACGTTTTTCCCATCATGCACTGAGGCGTGACACGTTTTTCCCATCATGCACTGAGGTGTGACGTTTTTCCCATCATGCACTGAGGCGTGACGTTTTTCCCATCATGCACTGAGGCGTGACACGTTTTTCCCATCATGCACTGAGGCGTGACGTTTTTCCCATCATGCACTGAGGCGTGACACGTTTTTCCCATCATGCACTGAGGCGTGACACGTTTTTCCCATCATGCACTGAGGCGTGACGTTTTTCCCATCATGCACTGAGGCGTGACGTTTTTCCCATCATGCACTGAGGCGTGACACGTTTTTCCCATCATGCACTGAGGCGTGACACGTTTTTCCCATCATGCACTGAGGCGTGACGTGTTTCCCATCATGCACTGAGGCGTGACGTTTTTCCCATCATGCACTGAGGCGACACGTGTTTCCCATCATGCACTGAGGCGTGACGTTTTTCCCATCATGCACTGAGGCGTGACACGTTTTTCCCATCATGCACTGAGGCGTGACGTTTTTCCCATCATGCACTGAGGCGTGACGTTTTTCCCATCATGCACTGAGGCGTGACGTTTTTCCCATCATGCACGGAGGCGTGACGTTTTTCCCATCATGCACGGAGGCGTGACGTTTTTCCCATCATGCACTGAGGCGTGACGTTTTTCCCATCATGCACTGAGGCGTGACACGTTTTTCCCATCATGCACTGAGGCGTGACACGTTTTTCCCATCATGCACTGAGGCGTGACACGTTTTTCCCATCATGCACTGAGGCGTGACACGTTTTTCCCATCATGCACTGAGGCGTGACACGTTTTTCCCATCATGCACTGAGGCATGACGTTTTTCCCATCATGCACTGAGGCGTGACGTTTTTCCCATCATGCACTGAGGCGTGACGTTTTTCCCATCATGCACTGAGGCATGACGTTTTTCCCATCATGCACTGAGGCATGACGTTTTTCCCATCATGCACTGAGGCATGACGTTTTTCCCATCATGCACTGAGGCGTGACGTTTTTCCCATCATGCACTGAGGCGTGACGTTTTTCCCATCATGCACTGAGGCGTGACGTTTTTCCCATCATGCACTGAGGCGTGACGTTTTTCCCATCATGCACTGAGGCGTGACGTTTTTCCCATCATGCACTGAGGCATGACGTTTTTCCCATCATGCACTGAGGCATGACGTTTTTCCCATCATGCACTGAGGCATGACACGTTTTTCCCATCATGCACTGAGGCATGACGTTTTTCCCATCATGCACTGAGGCGTGACGTTTTTCCCATCATGCACTGAGGCGTGACGTTTTTCCCATCATGCACTGAGGCATGACGTTTTTCCCATCATGCACTGAGGCATGACGTTTTTCCCATCATGCACTGAGGCATGACGTTTTTCCCATCATGCACTGAGGCATGACACGTTTTTCCCATCATGCACTGAGGCATGACGTTTTTCCCATCATGCACTGAGGCGTGACGTTTTTCCCATCATGCACTGAGGCATGACGTTTTTCCCATCATGCACTGAGGCGTGACGTTTTTCCCATCATGCACTGAGGCATGACGTTTTTCCCATCATGCACTGAGGCATGACACGTTTTTCCCATCATGCACTGAGGCATGACGTTTTTCCCATCATGCACTGAGGCGTGACGTTTTTCCCATCATGCACTGAGGCGTGACGTTTTTCCCATCATGCACTGAGGCATGACGTTTTTCCCATCATGCACTGAGGCATGACGTTTTTCCCATCATGCACTGAGGCATGACACGTTTTTCCCATCATGCACTTGAGGCGTGACACGTTTTTCCCATCATGCACTGAGGCGTGACGTTTTTCCCATCATGCACTGAGGCGTGACACGTTTTTCCCATCATGCACTGAGGCGTGACACGTTTTTCCCATCATGCATTGAGGCGTGACACGTTTTTCCCATCATGCACTGAGGCGTGACACGTTTTTCCCATCATGCACTGAGGCGTGACGTTTTTCCCATCATGCACTGAGGCGTGACGTTTTTCCCATCATGCACTGAGGCGTGACGTTTTTCCCATCATGCACTGAGGCGTGACGTTTTTCCCATCATGCACTGAGGCGTGACGTTTTTCCCATCATGCACTGAGGCGTGACGTTTTTCCCATCATGCACTGAGGTGTGACGTTTTTCCCATCATGCACTGAGGCGTGACACGTTTTCGTTTTTCCCATCATGCACTGAGGCGTGACGTTTTTCCCATCATGCACTGAGGCGTGACACGTTTTCGTTTTCCCCATCATGCACTGAGGCGTGACGTTTTTCCCATCATGCACTGAGGCGTGACGTTTTTCCCATCATGCACTGAGGCGTGACGTTTTTCCCATCATGCACTGAGGCGTGACGTTTTTCCCATCATGCACTGAGGCGTGACACGTTTTCGTTTTTCCCATCATGCACTGAGGCGTGACACGTTTTCGTTTTTCCCATCATGCACTGAGGCGTGACGTTTTTCCCATCATGCACTGAGGCGTGACACGTTTTCGTTTTCCCCATCATGCACTGAGGCGTGACGTTTTTCCCATCATGCACTGAGGCGTGACGTTTTTCCCATCATGCACTGAGGCGTGACACGTTTTTCCCATCATGCACTGAGGCGTGATGTTTTTCCCATCATGCACTGAGGCGTGACGTTTTTCCCATCATGCACTGAGGCGTGACACGTTTTTCCCATCATGCATTGAGGCGTGACACGTTTTTCCCATCATGCACTGAGGCGTGACACGTTTTTCCCATCATGCACTGAGGCGTGACGTTTTTCCCATCATGCACTGAGGCGTGACGTTTTTCCCATCATGCACTGAGGCGTGACGTTTTTCCCATCATGCACTGAGGCGTGACGTTTTTCCCATCATGCACTGAGGCGTGACGTTTTTCCCATCATGCACTGAGGCGTGACGTTTTTCCCATCATGCACTGAGGCGTGACGTTTTTCCCATCATGCACTGAGGCGTGACGTTTTTCCCATCATGCACTGAGGCGTGACACGTTTTCGTTTTTCCCATCATGCACTGAGGCGTGACGTTTTTCCCATCATGCACTGAGGCATGACACGTTTTCGTTTTTCCCATCATGCACTGAGACGTGACGTTTTTCCCATCATGCACTGAGGCGTGACACGTTTTCGTTTTTCCCATCATGCACTGAGGCGTGACGTTTTTCCCATCATGCACTGAGGCGTGACGTTTTTCCCATCATGCACTGAGGCGTGACGTTTTTCCCATCATGCACTGAGGCGTGACGTTTTTCCCATCATGCACTGAGGCGTGACACGTTTTCGTTTTCCCCATCATGCACTGAGGCGTGACGTTTTTCCCATCATGCACTGAGGCGTGACACGTTTTTCCCATCATGCACTGAGGCGTGACGTTTTTCCCATCATGCACTGAGGCGTGACGTTTTTCCCATCATGCACTGAGGCGTGACGTTTTTCCCATCATGCACTGAGGCGTGACGTTTTTCCCATCATGCACTGAGGCGTGACGTTTTTCCCATCATGCACTGAGGCGTGACGTTTTTCCCATCATGCACTGAGGCGTGACGTTTTTCCCATCATGCACTGAGACGTGACGTTTTTCCCATCATGCACTGAGACGTGACGTTTTTCCCATCATGCACTGAGGCGTGACACGTGTTTCCCATCATGCACTGAGGCGTGACACGTTTTTCCCATCATGCACTGAGGCGTGACACGTTTTTCCCATCATGCACTGAGGCGTGACGTTTTTCCCATCATGCACTGAGGCGTGACGTTTTTCCCATCATGCACTGAGGCGTGACGTTTTTCCCATCATGCACTGAGGCGTGACACGTTTTTCCCATCATGCACTGAGGCGTGACGTTTTTCCCATCATGCACTGAGGCGTGACGTTTTTCCCATCATGCACTGAGGCGTGACGTTTTTCCCATCATGCACTGAGGCGTGACACGTTTTTCCCATCATGCACTGAGACGTGACGTTTTTCCCATCATGCACTGAGGCGTGACGTTTTTCCCATCATGCACTGAGGCGTGACACGTGTTTCCCATCATGCACTGAGGCGTGACACGTTTTTCCCATCATGCACTGAGGCGTGACACGTTTTTCCCATCATGCACTGAGGCGTGACGTTTTTCCCATCATGCACTGAGGCGTGACGTTTTTCCCATCATGCACTGAGGCGTGACGTTTTTCCCATCATGCACTGAGGCGTGACGTTTTTCCCATCATGCACTGAGGCGTGACACGTTTTTCCCATCATGCACTGAGGCGTGACACGTTTTTCCCATCATGCACTGAGGCGTGACACGTTTTTCCCATCATGCACTGAGGCGTGACACGTTTTTCCCATCATGCACTGAGGCGTGACACGTTTTTCCCATCATGCACTGAGGCGTGACGTTTTTCCCATCATGCACTGAGGCGTGACGTTTTTCCCATCATGCACTGAGGCGTGACACGTTTTTCCCATCATGCACTGAGGCGTGACGTTTTTCCCACACTGAGGCGTGACGTTTTTCCCATCATGCACTGAGGCGTGACGTTTTTCCCATCATGCACTGAGGCGTGACGTTTTTCCCATCATGCACTGAGGCGTGACGTTTTTCCCATCATGCACTGAGGCATGACGTTTTTGCAATGCATATTATTTAGTATGTTTTTAATAAATTCTTAACATAAACATTCTTGTATCAAGATGCATTTACTTGACAAGTAAAATGATTTAAGTCTTGTTTTCTAAAACAAATCTCAATTTTGTTAGTTTTTGCTTAAAACAAAAATATCGGTCAATGGAATGAGAAATATTATCTTAATTCAAAGCTAAACAAGATTATTTTTCTTGCCCTGTTTGCAGATATTTTTGTTTCTTATCAGGAAAAACTATCAAAATATTGATTTTTTTTTTATTTTAGTTTTTTAACAGAAAACAATACTATCTTAAATCATGTCACTTGTACAGTAAATTAATCTTGATTCAAGAATGCTTAGATATTTATACTAGAAAACAAGACTAATACGAAGTAAGAAAATCATTTTTTGCAGTGTAAACAAAAATTAAGTTTTGATATATTTACGGTAGGAAACTTACATGATCTTAATATCCTAATGATTTTTGTCATAAAAGAAAAATGGATAATTGTGACTCATACAATGTATTGTTGTCTATTGCTACAAATATACCTGTGTTACTTATGACTGCTTTTGTGCTGCAGGGACAGTTATGTATTCTTACACTACAGTTGCATGTAAACAGCTGATCATCAGTACTATATATTGATTTATTCACATTAATAAAGTAACACTCACATCTTGGCGTCTGGTTTGATCTGTCCTCTGATGGTCAGCATCAGCTTGTCGTAGACGCCGCGGGGGAAATTCATGTTGAAAGGAACCACCTGAAAAACAGAAAACATTAATATTTCTACATCATCATCATCTCTCGACACGTTTGATTTGATTCAGGATTCTAGTCACGCACACAGAGTCTCAGTAGTTCATCACTGCAGTCTGTTCATGTTTCATCTGATTTGATTAGATTCCACAAAATCAATGAGTTCTGAAATACTGTACAGTACTGTACACACGACCTTTGACCTCAGTAACTAGAAGTGGATAACCGTCTTTATTTTAGACTTTACACACGCAGAACTTCTTCAGATGCTGCAAACGTCATATAAGCGTATTTTATTACAAATATAATTTAGTGTGAAATACATCAAAAATGTAACAATATACAGTTTGCTGCAATCCTGCAGATTTATAGATTGTGTTCTTTTAATCACGACGTGACGTACACTGCAAATAATGAGTTTCCGTTATGAATATAAACAAAATCATAAATCAAGATGCATTTACTTGAGATGCAAATTTTTTTTGAGTTTGATTAAAGCAATAACAAATATGTGGCTTCAGAAAATCATCCTGCTTTTCCCTCTGAATTCTTGTTGCCACGGCAATGACAGATTTATAAATTTTGTACATAAATCCACTTAATTTTGGTAGATATTTCAGAAAACAAGACTTCATATCTAACAGACGTAATAGTACATGTATCTTGATTTAAGTATGTTTAGATATAAAACAAGACAAAATATTGAAGAAGAACAGCACTTTTTTTCAACGTATCAATCTTTTAGTAACATCTCAACAAAATATTAATTCAGCAGTTCACCAAACTAGAACGTTTGCCGTCTCTCGCATTCAAATGCATCTGAATGCAGTCTTTTGTAGAGCAATGCACAAATAAACATGTTATCATATTGATACATACAGACACTTTTTATAAACACTCCCTGCTACAAAGACTCAATATGATAACATATGTTTACTTGTGCATTGCACTAAAAATTGTGCAAGATGATTTTTAGTGCAATGCACAAGTTGCACTATGTGCTGCTTCCCCCAAAATATCTCTTTTGTACAATTTCATGAACAATATTTATGTGAAGTTCTTGTACTGTCTCAGTTTGTGTATGTATAGTCGACTATTTATATGTAGAGTCAGCAAAAATGATTTCTTAATTAGTATTTTTGACTTGTTTTCTAGTATAAAAATCTAAACATTCTTGAATCAATGTGCATTTATTTTGCAAGTAAAAAAATATTAAGTCTTGTTTTCTGAAAAAAAAATCTAAATTTTGATTTTTTTTAGAAAACAAGACTTAATATCTTAAATCATTTCACTTGTACAGTAAATGCATCTTGATTCAAGAATGTTTGGATATTTATACTAGAAAACAAGACAAAAATACTAAGTAAGAAAATCATATTTTGGCAATGTAGGTCTATAATTGTTTTTCTTATACTTCTATTGCTGTATGTTTATATGTATGTTTAACTGCACTGTAAAAAAAAGTTGAGCAAACTTAAAAAGTTTAAGGCAACCAGTTTCAGCAGCTTTTTGAGTTTTCTCAACTTGTTGTTTTAAGTTTATATAAAAATAAGTTGAGAGAACTCAAAAATCTCCTAAAAAATAAGTTGAGAGAACTCAAAAATCTCCTAAAAAATAAATTGAAAAAACTCAAAAATCTCCTAAAAAATAAATTGAAAAAACTCAAAAATCTCCTAAAAAATAAATTGAGAAAACTCAAAAATCTCCTAAAAAATAAATTGAAACTCAAAAATCTCCTAAAAAATAAATTGAGAAAACTCAAAAATCTCCTAAAAAATAAATTGAAAAAAACTCAAAAATCTCCTAAAAAATAAATTGAAAAAAATCAAAAAATCTCCTAAAAAATTAATTGAAAAAAACTCAAAAATCTCCTAAAAAATTAATTGAAAAAAAAAACCTCAAAAATCTCCTAAAAACTAAATTGAAAAAAACTAAAAAATTTATTGAAAAAACTCAAAAATCTCCTAAAAAATTTATTGAAAAAACTCAAAAATCTCCTAAAAAATAAATTGAAAAAAACTCAAAAATCTGCTAAAAAATAAATTGAAAAA
>CM041802.1:44545378-44547878 GCA_023376895.1 Aspiorhynchus laticeps
TCAGCAAGGGAGGCGTTGGATGAGATGCGGAAGAAATAGTCCTCCTCACAATAGCGATTTAAGTACAAAAGCCGGACGAATCCCTTGAAATATATCATCTGATCGATGTCTTGAGGTGTGGCAACCGTAGTATAAGCGGAATAATTGACTCCGGACCGTTGAATTATTAGAAAAATAATACACACCGGCGGTGTAACGGTATATAACTCCGTTTCGCGTCGTGACCGCATCACCACCTCGGGTGTGCATTATTTTTCTAATAATTCAACGGTCCGGAGTCAATTATTCCTTACATATTTTTCAGTTATTTTAATTCTTTCAAATATGTATTCTTGCACTAAAGTTACATGTAACCAGCTGATCATCGTTCTAATCCAGTACTAAACCGTGATCTGACTGATAAAAGTGTGCATTTTATATCATTATTTATGTCCCTGGAGCACAAAAGCAGTCATAAGTAACACAGGTATATTTGTAGCAATAGACAATAATACATTGTATGAGTCAAAATTATACTTTTTTCTTTTATGACAAAAATCATTAGGATATTAAGTAGCCTAAACATCATGTTCCATGTAAGTTTCCTACCATAAATATATCAAAACTTAATTTTTGATTAGTAATATGCATTGCTAAGAACTTCATTTGAACAACTTTAAAGATGATTTTCTCAATATTTAGATTTTTTTGCTCCCTCAGATTCCAGATTTACAAATATTGTCCTATCATAACAAACCATACATCAATGGAAAGCTATTTATTCAGCTTTCAGATGATGCATACATCTCAATTTCACAAAACTGACCCTTATGACTAGTTTTGTGCTCCAGGGTCACATATAAGAACTGAGGGTCAAACAGTGATAGTCAAGAGTCTTGATGAACAGCAAACCTGATCTACAACATCACAACGACAGGATCAAATCTCACAACACATCAAATCTGCTCAATATGATTGATATGTGATGATTGAGAAGAGAAGCTGAGGATCACAGTACCTGAGGATGAGCAGAAGAACGACGGAGCAGCAGACGAGGAGCTCAGAGCTTATATGTGTCTCCTCCTCATGATGAGAGAAAGAGCTGCTTGTTCAGCACACACACACAGTCTGAACACTATATTCTGTTACGAGCTTCTAGAACAATATATCGAGGGGTGAGAACCAGACGGGCGTAAGTGACATTCACCAACTTTACAGGAGAGACAAAACAAGTTTGATCTGACTTTGTGTGCTGATTTCAATTGTTTATAATACAAGTTTGTTCAGTATTTTGCCAGTAAGAGCTCATTAAAGGGACAGTGCACCCAAAAATGAACATTCAGTCATCATTTACTCACCCTCAAGTAGATCCAAACCTGTATGAATGTGTTTGTTCTGAACACAAAGGAAGATATTCTGAAGAATGAGGGAAACAGAGCAGTATTTTTCTCCTACTATTGAAGTCAATGGTGCCCCAAAACAGCCTGATTACAAACTTTCTTCAAAACATCTTCCTTTGTGTTCAGAACAAACACATTCATACAGGTTTGGATCTACTTGAGGATGAGTAAATGATGACTGAATGTTCATTTTTGGGTGCACTGTCCCTTTAAGAGTTTTCATTTGATATACACTGTCCTCCAAAAGTTTGGAAACGCTAGAAAAGTGGGGTTTTGGACAATATTGGCATGAATCATTTTTAATCCGTGATAATTTTGCACTGATAAGGAACAACACAAACTACGAAAACATATTACATAAACAGTTTATACATAGAAAAAATAAATTTTAAATGTAATATTTGTAAACTATCTGACCTAAATTGTGTTCTAAACTTAATCAGCAATCAATTGTTGAAGCTATTAAGGTGTTCTGAGCCAAAAATCAAGTTTAAACCAGTAACCAGGCATCACCGCATGTCTGACTTCGACATGTATATATTGATATTATGATGTAATCAAGATGAAGATTATTATTGCTGGTCTTCAATGATAACGTCAAGTTACTTTAATGTATTTGACCAATAAATGATATGCTGATATCGTCCAAAACCACACTTTGCCAGTGTTTCCAAACTTTTGGAGGACAATGTATATATATACAGTATATATATATATATCTCAATTTCACCAACTGGTTCTCACCCCTCGATATACACTGAAAAAATTAAAACTTGTTTTCTAGTGCAAACTAACTTAACTTAAATCAAGAGACATTTACTGAAGACGCAAAATAACTTAAAGTTCTGTTTTCTGAATTTTTTTTGAAAATGAAGTGACTTTATGCTTAAAACAACAACAAATATCTGTCAATGTGGTAAGAAAATAACCTTTATTTAAAGGGAACCGGTTAATTTTTGACCCCATTTGCAAGAAGAACCAGACAAAACTGATTAATGCAAATAAACCAGATCATAGAAGAGCTGACAAACATGATCAACTTGCTTATTTAACTCTTTATCTACTCGTCAAACATTAGTTCTACAGTCAGTGTTAACAGCAGCTCATGTAAATACTGAAAA
>CM041802.1:44567878-44570378 GCA_023376895.1 Aspiorhynchus laticeps
AGACCCGTAAATATGCTGCGCGGAACCGACCCGGACCCGTATTTTATTTGAAAGTGGGACCCGAACCCGTGCAGACCCGAGAAATGCCATAAATGTACTACCCGGACCCGACGCGGACCCGACCATTATTCAAAAGTTGGACCCGAACCCGGCTGGGAAGACAGACCCGACTGCACCCGTCCCGATCGGCACATATTGCACAGCAAATGCTATTAAGTCAATGAACAAGTTGCGAAAAAAAACAACCTTTTTGCCTTAACTACTGTTAGTTTCCCTGACTGCGATGCATACAATCCTCCTCGCCAATACATGTCCATCCATGTTAGTCTGTTCCTCTCTCTTACCGTCTGAAACAGCTTTAATCCACTCATTATTCCAGCTTTAACGTCTACCTGCCATCACGGAGACGGATGACTAATGCAACTTCCCAGTTTTTTTTTCATCTGGAGTCAGCTTCGACTGTTACGTTTACCCTTTTGATCTACAATAACGATACTTTTTGTTGGTTGTAATAAAGACTCGGAGCAATTTTTTTTTTTAGCAAAAAACGCACAGAATTAGAAGTTCGTTACTCTCTACTGCGTGCGTGTTCAATAACAGGTGCGTCTCTTCAGCTTGTTTTCACATCACTCATGAAGAAATCCATGATCAGCGTCCGCTTGCAGTACTAACATTAACTCCGCGCGCGCTCTGCTTCTGGCGGCTGAGGTAACGCGTGTGTTTTTTTCTTCCACCTCATTTCCCGCTCACACTTTTCTCATCCTAATTTTACAAACTGCAAGTTACACGCATGCTGACTGATGCTGATCACTCGCGGGTGCGGTGTTCTCCGATCGACTCGGGTATTACATACAATGTTAAAAGACCCGGGACCCGAAGTAATAGATTGGGACCCGACCCGGACCCGACTGACCTTTTAAAATATAGACCCGAACCCGTACGGGTCCCGGGTCGGGTCCCGGGTCCTCAGGTCTCGGGTCCTCCGTGAAGACCTCTACTGTCGGACACTAGGGTCTATATTTGAGGGCTCCAGTGGTTCCTGGTCCTGGGGACCCACCGCTCCGCACATATTGTACGTCTCTCTTATCTGACACACTGGGTCTGTTTACACCTGGTCATGTGTTTTCTCTGATCAGATATCTATCTGATTTGTTAAAATGTTTTCATTTACACTTGGCCACATAAATGTGTCTTCACAAAACTGATATAAATCCAATTCCCGCGCAATATGCAAATTTAACGGAGTTCACGTCAATGAAAGTTCCTGTGGCTCAGTGGTAGAGCATTGTGTTAGCAGCTCAAAAGGTTGTGGGTTCGATTCCCAGGGAACACACATAGTGATAAAACATGTATAGCCTGAATGTACTGTAAGTCGCTTTGGATAAAAGCGTCTGCTAAATGCATAAATGTAAATGTAAATGAAAGCAATAGATATGCGCTGCATTTTATTCATTATCAGCTGATTTCAAGATCAAAGATCGCAACAGGAGAGCGCGCGGCATCAGCACTGTAAAGATAGGTTAGTCTCACTACTTTTAATGAAGATGATTGTGTGTTGAGCGTCTGCGACTATTACTTTCAGTTTCATTCGCGGCAGTTTGTGCGTCTGCTTGCTGAAGAGATGCTCAGCTACTCATCCGCGGCGACACTTGTTGCATTAGCCGACACTGTCAATCATAAAATCATAAAATCTTGCTGACAAAATTATGCAGTTTTAATTTTTCCTCAGATGCACTTAAATGGATTGAGTCTTACCTCACTGACCGTTCCCAACATGTCAGAGTCCAGTCATTTAAATCAGCTGCTCTCAGTCTGTCCACTGGTCTTCCTCAAGGATCAAATTTAGGACCTTTGTTGTTCACACTTTATATAAATGACCTTCCGTCTGTCTGTCCAGATGTTTCTGTGCAGATGTATGCTGATGACACCGTAGTCTATGTTCATGGTAGTAATATCTCTCAGGTAGCTGAGAAAATCACTAATTCCATGGTTAATATTACAGCTTGGTTGAAACACTCCTGCCTGCAGTTGAACACATCAAAAACAGTAGCAATGTTTTTCACCAAGCACAATACTAACTTCAGTGTTGAACCAGATGTTTTTGTGTCAGGGGAAAGGCTGCAGATCATGTCAGAATACAAATATTTGGGGGTTTTAATTGATTCAAAGTTGTCATTTAAATCACACGTAAAAAGGGTCTGTAATCGAATTAAATTCAACCTAAGTAACTTCAGATATATTCGCCATCAAATGTCCACAAAAGCAGCAAAAATGTACACACACTCTATGATCTTTTCACACATAATTTACTGTTTACCTATATGGTCACTAGCTAGTGTTACATCTCTGAAACCTCTGCAATCACTTTACAAACGAACTGTAAAAATTCTGGATAAGAAACCAAGTATTTCTCATCATTGTCCAATATTACAAAAATACAGATTACTCAGCTGGGAAAACATGGTAAAATATTCAAATCTATGTCTTGTCTATAAAATTA
>CM041802.1:44575378-44577878 GCA_023376895.1 Aspiorhynchus laticeps
AAGGCGTGTCGTGGGCGGAGCTAAAGATTGAAGGCGTGTCGTGGGCGGAGCTAAAGAGTGAAGGTGTGTAGTGGGCGGAGCTAAAGAGTGAAGGCGTGTAGTGGGCGGAGCTAAAGAGTGAAGGTGTGTCGTGGGCGGAGCTAAAGAGTGAAGGTGTGTCGTGGGCGGAGCTAAAGAGTGAAGGTGTGCAGTGGGCGGAGCTAAAGAGTGAAGGTGTGTCGTGGGCGGAGCTAAAGAGTGAAGGTGTGTAGTGGGCGGAGCTAAAGAGTGAAGGTGTGCCGTGGGCGGAGCTAAAGAATGAAGGCGTGTCGTGGGCGGAGCTAAAGAGTGAAGGTGTGCCGTGTGGGCGGAGCTAAAGAGTGAAGGCGTGTCGTGGGCGGAGCTAAAGAGTGACGAGCACTTGCTCCGATCGCCAACAAAACAGACATTTGATGCCGTTTCACTCACCATCTGCAGTTCTGAATCATGACCGGGATCTTTTATAGCTGGGACCGCTCCATCTTTCAGTATTAAACGATGTGCAAATCCAGCGTCGAATTGGGCCTTGTTTATAAAACGTTCGTCAACAAAACACTTGAGAAACTCCATCGCTGCCCCGGAAAAACAAACTATATCCACTGTTCACGTAACGCTGGGTTGTTTTGGGAAGCTGAACAAGGTTATCTTTCCCTCACAACCAAAAACACACTTCTTTAGAGACGTTCTTCCCGAGCGAGTCCCGTGCAGCGCTGCCGATTGAAGCGTGTTGATTGGCTGCTCTCGCTCCGGTCGATGCGTGCAGGGGCGTGTTCTTCCGGGAGAAATGCCCATATAAGGAGTTCCACCGTCATCAAGAACAACGATCGAAAAAAACTCTCCGAAACTTGTACGAATCCGGAAGTGAGATTTCTGGCACAGAAATACTCAGCATAGCTTAGCATGAGAATCCAACTCTTTACCAGTGTAAACAACTCTGAATGCATGAAACAGCATTGTTTAAGTAAATATTTTATGAAATAAGTTATGACTCTTAATTATATTTCTACAACAAATAGAAATTGTATAATTTAGAAGTTGATTTAATTTTTTTTTAAATGATTGCATGCAATTTTTGTAAGTTGAGTGTTGATAATTATAGTTAAAAATAAACAGTAATTGTATTTAAGTTTGGGCTGTTGTTATATTTATGTAAAAGAGCTCCTTATAGTTTACAGCAGAAGCTGAGGTGGATTTTTATCCCTAAGAAAATTCAATTATAATTTAATTGAATAAAGAAAGAGCAATTTGTTCAGTAAACCATTATTAAATAATATAAAAAAGCTATTTATGTTTTGTTTTTTACCAAAAACAATACCGAACCGTTATGTTTGTGTACCGTTGCACCCCTAATTTATTAATTTTCCCCAAATTCCATTTGATTTTTTAACTAAATTCTGTTTTATTTTTTCCCCAAATACCATCAATCCATCCATCATCCATCAATTTATTTATTTATAAAAAAAAAAAAAAAAAAAAATATTTATATTCATATTTTTTTTTTTTTTTTTTTTTAATTTGTTTAAAAACAATTATTTTATACATTTATTTATTTATACATTTATTTATTTATTAATTCTCATCACTGCAACAACAAAAAAAATTCTCTTAGTATTAGTCTTGTTTTCTAATATAAATATCTAAACATTCTTGAATCAAGATGAATTTACTGTACGAGTAAAATATATTAAGTCTTGTGTTCTAAAACATTATCAAAATGTTGTTAGTTTTGGCTTAAAACAAGCTGAAATATCAGCCAATGGAGTAAGAAAAATAATCATAATTCAAAAGCTAAACAAGATTATTTTTCTTGCCACATTGTTGCAGATATTTTTGTTAATTTTAAGCAAAAACGAACAAAATTTTGATAAGAACACAAGACTTAATATCTTAAGTACTTGTTTATCTTGATTCAAGAATGTTTAGATGTTAATACTATAAAACAAGACACAAACACTAAGTGAGAGAATCATTTGTATTTATTGCATATTGTGATTTCTTCTCTGTGGCAGTCAGTGAATATCTCGTCAGATGCTCTGCTCTCAGATGTCTGTGGCGTGTTTGTGAGCGGAGCTGCTGTAAATAGCCGTGTCCTGCGAGCAGAAAGGACCTGTGTTTGCGCTGACAGATGGTGCGAGGACAAACCGAGCCGCGGGTCTCAGCTGACGGTCAGTCGTGCCGTGGGAGACGAGGAGCTACACTAACACACATCAGCTCCAGACGCTCAGAGTCACTCTGATTCCTGAATAGAGCTTCACTGCATTGATCTGTTTGTTTGAGCAACATGTTAACTTCTGACTCCACCAATCACGTGAGTTTGGGGGCGGGACTATCTGTCTGACTGACCAATGATAGACGGTCTGTATTGGTCCAGTTTGTTTTGGTGACACGTTTCACTCTTGAAGCAGTAAATCTGGCTGTGAACGAGACCACAAAACCAGTCTTAATTTGTTTTGAATAAATAGCTTTCCATTGATGTATGGTT
>CM041802.1:44585378-44597878 GCA_023376895.1 Aspiorhynchus laticeps
AATAAAACAAAAACATTAAAATGTGATTAAAATAAATACAGTTAAATGTGATTAAAATAAATTAATTAATTTATCAATAAAAGAGAGATTTTAAATAATTAAAACATGATTCAAATAAATAAATGAGATTTAAAATAAATTAATAAAAATGTGATTCAAATAAATAGGCAAATAAAATTTGATTTAAATTAAATAAATAAAAATTTGATTAAATTAATGAGATAATACACTGAAGATAAAATACAATGAAAATAAAATACAATGAAAATAATAAATATAAAAATAATAAATATAAAAATTAGATTTTAAACAAACAAAAACAAACATTAAATTATTAAATAAAAATGTGATTAAAATAAATAAATAATGAGGTTTAGAATAAAAAAGTGATTAAAATAAATAGCCAAATAAAATTAGATTTAAATGAAATAAAAAATTTTTTTATTCAATTAATGAGATAATACACTGAAAATAAAATACAATGAAAATAATAAATATAAAAATGAGATTTTATTTTTTTTAAATATTTTTTTAATTATTAAATAAAAATGTGATTAAAATAAATAAATAAATAATGAGGTTTAGTATAAAAAACGTGATTAAAATAAATAAACAGATTTAAATTAATAAATAAGTAAATCATTAGATTTAAATAAATAAAATTGTGATTAATTAAAAGTTTTATATAAAGTAAATAAATAAAAGTTGATTACGATAAATGCAAATAACTAAATAAATAATACATCTAACAATGCAGTAGTGTAATGAGTAGGACAAAATGTAATTTCTTTATAGAAACTCATTTTTTTCTAGATAATATTCTGATGTATATCAGTTTTTCACAGAATAAAAGCTATAGCTGTAAATTGTAGGATGTTTGGGGTTCTGCGGCGATGATCGAACCAGCCGGAGACCAGAGCTGCTGTTCTGACCCGCTGGACAGAGCTTAACCAGCTTAACCAGTCTAACCAGCACTAACCAGGGCTCTGCTGAGCCGGATCTGTGTGTGTTTGGGTCTCCTCTCTCCTGTCCTGTCCTGCTGCGTAACTCTCGTCCTCGTCTCCTGTCTGCGTCCAGTGTCTCACAGTAGATATCAGAGTCTGAAGGTGCGTTCACACCAGACGCGAATGAAGCGTTAAGCGCGAGTGATTTACATGTTAAGTCAATGCAAAGACGCGAATAGACATCCTGCGGCGCGGTTCGTGCGAATGAGGCGGCGGAATGACGCGGCGTGAATTGAGCGTTTCGGGCGTTTGCCGCGCGAGTTGAAAAATCTGAACTTTGGCGGATATTCGCGCCGCGGTAACCAATCAGGAGCTTGCTCTTGTTACAGGTGCTATGCTATAAAGCTCACGACACGGGAAGATATCAAATAATAGTCTTTTTAATATTAGTCCACAGAAGAAACAAAATAAATCCAGGAGCATGGGGTAGCATAACACATCAGGAAAACGAACTAATAGCAGACAAAGGAACAGGGGAGAACACAGACTTTAAATACTAATTATAATCAGGGCTGAAACAGAAACAGGTGTGGAGCTAATTAACTTAACAGGGCAACTAAGGAAAACTAGGTCAACAAGGAAGACATGGCAAACAACAGAAACGTAACATTTCGCCCCCTCCCGGAACGGTGCGTCCTCGCACCGACAAAGGTCCAACAGAGGAGGGAGGGTGGGGGTTCAGGAGGCGGGCGAGGAGCAGATGAGGGGCAGGCAAAGGGAAAGGGGCAGAAACAAAAAGAGTCCAAAAAATAAGTCCATGGGGGAGTGGAGGGTGGGAGGAGCCAGGGAGGAGCCCGGAGCAGGAGGCGCCAGGTGGAACTCCAGAGGCCAGCCAGGATGGCGGCCCACGGTGGAGTCGACGGCGGGAGGAGCCATGGTGGCGATGGGACCGTCGACACCAGGGGGCCGACTGACGGAGATGACGCCGATGGAGTAGGAGCCCAGGTTGGAGCAGAGCAGCCGCAGAGCCTGGGTGACACAGAGGATCCGGAGGGCCTAGGCGGAGCCGGCGGCTCGGGCGACTGAGGCGGAGGCGGGTATCCGGAATGACGCGGCGGAGCCGGAGTGACAGAGGACGAAGGTGTAGCCGGAGGGAGGGAGGAGCCCGACGGAGCCACAGGGACGGAGGGATGAGGCAGAGCTGGAAGAGTGGAGTCCCGTGGAGAAGGCAGGTGGACGACTGACCAAGGCGGAGCCGGAGGGACGAGGGAGCCCGGTGGAGCTGGTGGAATGACGGGCCACGGTGGAGACGAGGGAGCCAAGAGCCAAGGTGGAGCCGATGGATCGGAGGGCCGAGGTGGAGTCCGGGTCTCGAAGGCTGGAGGCGGAGACTGGGGATCCTCCAACCCCGAGGAAGATGGTGACAGGAAGTCCCGAAGCGCAACCGAACCACCGGACATGGCGTGCTGAGGGTGAGCTGAGGGGCCTTCCTGAGGCAGCTGAGAGAGGGCTGATGGACTGGCTGGATGGTACAGAGGAGGAGGAAGTGGGAGGCTGAGTGGGAACTTTCCAGAGTTAGAGGAACTGGCTGAGGAAGGAGTACTGGACGGAACCAGCAGGGGCTCTGGAGAGCTGGACGGAACCAGCAGGGGCTCTGGAGAGCTGGACGGAACCAGCGGGAAAGGGAGAGGCCAGAATTCCTCCTCACTCAAACAGTCCCAAATTATAGAGTCCAGCAACAGCTCACCCTCAGTGGTGGGAGTGTGGGCGGGGTTATCCTCCATTCCCTCGATCTCCACAATGATTCCCAAAACGCACGGTGTTGCTGGCTCACACACTTGGTCAGTCGCGTTGAGTTCAGGCTCCGGGGCGATGAGTGGCTCTGTCACTTTAATTGGTGTAGGCTCTATGATCGCGGCGGGCTCTGGCTCTGCGGCTGCAGTGGGCTCTGGCGAACACTCCGTGCAGCGAGATGGTGAGGGCTGGCTGGGCTCTGGATCGGGAGTGGGGCTGGAGTTGTCCTCGGCAGGGCAGACGGAGAAAAACAGTTCATTATTCTCCAGCACCCACTCCACACATGCGGCGAAATCCTCTCTGGGACCGTTCGCTGGTAGGCGTGCCTTACACCGCTCACTCAGGCTGGAGATGTAGAAGACGCAGAGCGAGCGGTCCAGGTAGTGTGTAAGGCACGCCAGATCTAAAAAGTCCCTGGTATGGTCCTCCAGCGAACGGTCCTGTTGCTCCAGGCATAGGAGTTGGAAGGCTGGGTCCATTCCGGGAGAGGAACAACAAAAAAAAAAATAAAGAAATAAACAAAGAAAAACGCCGCTAATTTATTTCACTTTGTAGGTCTGCTATTCTGTTACAGGTGCTATGCTATAAAGCTCACGACACGGGAAGATATCAAATAATAGTCTTTTTAATATTAGTCCACAGAAGAAACAAAATAAATCCAGGAGCATGGGGTAGCATAACACATCAGGAAAACGAACTAATAGCAGACAAAGGAACAGGGGAGAACACAGACTTTAAATACTAATTATAATCAGGGCTGAAACAGAAACAGGTGTGGAGCTAATTAACTTAACAGGGCAACTAAGGAAAACTAGGTCAACAAGGAAGACATGGCAAACAACAGAAACGTAACAGCTCTAGTAGTGACGTGATTACGAGCGGAGGCTGTATGTGGATACCCGGAGCTGTACGATAGACCACCTGTTAGATTTACCCAAAACGAATTATATCTTAGGTTTATCCAGATACATCAGAGCCAGTGGCAGATGTCAGAAGGACTAGCCGAGGTTACGCTCCTCTCTTTGGGATACATGAGCACGAGCGCCCGGTGATCGCGTGGAGCTCACGGCTACGAAATCAGCGACGCACATTTTCAAATTTATTTTATAAATAAACCGCAGATTTGAGTTTTAAACAACTACATTCTCGGCTGAAATACACGCGTCCAGTGTTTCCATAGCACATAAAGTGCAACTAGCCTCTAAACAAAATCCATGTCAGCCAACGAGACTGGAGCCGCCTGCAGAAGCCCCTCCCATGACGCGGATTCACGTCTGTTGTGAAGAGAATTTCACGCGCGAATGAAGAGAATTTCACGCGCGAATGAAGCGAATTTCACGCGCGAATGAAGCGAATTTCACGCGCGAATGAAGTGAATTTCACGCGCGAATGAAGTGAATTTCACGCGCAAATGAAGCGAATTTCACGCGCGAATGAATCGAATTTCACGCGCGAATGAATCGAATTTCACGTGCGAATGAAGAGAATTTCACGCGCGAATGAAGCGAATTTCACGCGCGAATGAATCGAATTTCACGCGCGAATGAAGAGAATTTCACGCGCGAATGTAGCGAATTTCACGCGCGAATGAAGCGAATTTCACGCGCGAATGAAGCGAATTTCACGCGCGAATGAAGCGAATTTCACGCTCGAATGAAGCGAATTTCACGCGCGAATGAAGCGAATTTCACGCTCGAATGAAGCGAATTTCACGCGCGAATGAAGCGGATTTCACGCGCGAATTAAGCGAATTTCACGCGCGAATGAAGCGAATTTCACGCGCGAATGAAGTGAATTTCACGCGCGAATGAAGCGAATTTCACGCGCGAATGAAGCGAATTTCACGCACGAATGAAGCGAATTTCACGCGCGAATGAAGCGAATTTCACGCACGAATGAATCGAATTTCACGCGCAAATTAAGTGAATTTCACGCGCGAATGAAGCTAGTAAACTCAAAATGTTCAAGCGTCCAACTACGCGCGAATAGCGCAATTTATTCGCGCAAGTCGCGTCTGGTGTGAACGCACAGTTAGACAATAACACAGCTGTTCCTGGAGCTCGTCTGACGGCGCTGGCGACACTGCCGTCACGGGTTTGAGTCCCAGAACACACGTGTCACGCTGGTCTTTATGCTTCTAATTCACCCAGAAATCAAGCGTCTGTCATCGTTCGCTCACCATCATGTGCTGAACTGAAGGAGAATTTAAACGATGAGCACGACTGTCAAAATAACTAAATTAACCATAAAGCTCCATAGAAGTGTCGTGGAGGTCGTTCATAAGAGCCGTGCTCTTTCTGTACTTTCATGGTGTGTTTATGATAGTTTGTCCGCTTTGGAGCTCGGCGGTCGTGATCTCGATGAGCTGTTGATGTGAAGATTCATGGGACTTTAATTCAGTTCAGCATGTGACTCTGGAGCAACACGGAGAGCAAATAATGAAGCTGAAGATACCTTTTATTTTTTCCAAAATTACATTTGATTTTTTTACCAAGATCTGTTTTATTTTCCCCCAAATTCCATTTTATTTTTAATCAAGTTTTGTCAAGTTTTGCCATTTTATCTTTCTTTCTTTCTTTCTTTCTTTCTTTCTTTCTTTCTTTCTTTCTTTTTTTTTAACCAAATTCTATTTTTTTAACCAAATTCAATTTTATTTTTTAACTAAGTTCTGTTTTATTTTTCCCCAAATTGTTTTATTTTTAATCTAATACATTTTTTTCAAATTCTTTTTTTATACCAAGTTCTGTTTTATTGATTCCCAAACTGTTTTATTTTTAACCTAATACCATTTAATTTTTTTTTACCAAATTCAATTTTATTTTTTTACAAATTCAGTTTTTTTCCCCAAATTGCATTTTATTTTTAACCAAGTTCTGTTTAATTTATTCCCAAATTGTTTTATTTTTAACCTAATACCATTTAAATTATAGATTTTTTTACCCAATTCTATTTTTATTTTATTTTTTACAAATTCAGTTTTATTTTTTTCCCAAAATTCCATTAAATTTTTTAACCAAGTTCTGTTTTATTGATTCCCAAACTGCTTTATTTTTAACCTAATACCAATCTATTTTAGTTTTTTTATTACTAAATTCTATTTTATTTTTTAAACAAATTCTGTTTTATTTTTCCCCAAATTGCATTATATTTTTAATCAAGTTCAGTTTTATTTTTTCCAAATTGTTTTATTTTTAACCTAATACCATTTTATTTATTTATTTTCAAATTCTATTTTATTTTTTACCAAATTCTGTTTTACCCCCCCCCCCAAATTCCATTTTATTTTTAGTTAAATTCAGTTTTATTTTCCACGCATTCCATTTTATTTTTTAACTAAATTCTGTTTTATTGTTTCCCCAAATACCATCCATCCATCAATTCATTCATTCATTTATTAAAATTATTATTATTCTATTTATTTTTACCAAATTCCATTTTTTCCCCATTTTAATTTTTCTGGATTCCATTTTTTCCTATTTTAATTTTTCCGGATTCTGAATTTTCATAATGAAAACGCATGTTTAATTCATTGAAATCTTGAACACGTACAATTTAACAAGTTAAACAAATAACAATGACATTTTCAGTGTAATTCTATTTCCGTTTGTAATGTGATTTGTGTGTTGAAGGCACTGGACGCAGGAGGAGATATCTCTGAAGAGGGATACACAGATATTAATTCTCTTGCTCTCTTCACAGATATCTCCCAAGAAAGTCCGGTTGGCTGAATCGCCGTTGCGAAAAGTATGCTCTCTTTCCTTGCTTCTCTCGTTTCTTTTCTCCTTCCCCTCTTTTAGTCTTTATTTCCGCTCTTCATGCACTTCTGCTCACGAGTGTATGACATACACTACCAGTCAAAGGTTTCTGAACAGAAGTGCTCACCAAGCCTGCATTTATTTGATCCAAAGTCCAGCCAAAGCAGTAAAATTCTGAAATATTTTCACTATTTAAAACAGCTGTGTTCTATGTGAATATCTGTTAAAATATAATTTATTCCTGTGATCAAAGCTGAATTTTTAGCATCATTATCATTCTAATATTGTGTGTTTGGGGCCGAATGCATGAGAGACGCTGTAGATGCAGAAGTGCATGATCGCGGGACGGACAGACGAGTTTGGATCCGATCCGATTCATAAACCCTTTATGAATGCTGCGTGACGTCATACGGCTCGATCTGAGTCATTTCCATATGCTGGCATGAATCATAACATCTGTTCTGAAGTGTTTATGCTGCATGTGTTATTATAACATGACACCAGACTGAGAAAATATCTTCTAATGCTCCTCAAATAAGCGCCATTTATTATTTTTGGTGAAATATGAGCAGTATGTGTTCCTGTTATTAGATTCAGATACAATACTTGATTTTTTAATTCTGATATTGTCAGCATGTAAGACAATCTAACTGCATTGAAGAAGTCAATTTTTTGACTTTTAACAGATTTTTGCCAGTTTTGCTTCCATATCATGTCTCTTCTTTCAGACTAGTGGAACGAAAACATCCCAAATCAACATTTAAGTGTATATTTTATTGCACTTTATTTATTTGCATCTGTAGATTTCAATCTTTAAAGAGTTTTCTCTCTTAGAAACACCAAACTTTACCCTTTTATTCCTCTCTCTATATATTCTGAAGGTTTGTTCATATTTCATTCACACTGATTTATACAACATTTTATGGTGAAAATGTGTTTGTTTTGTGTCTGTTGACAATATTTGCTGATTTATGGAGGGATAAATAGAGAAATCTCTGATATCACAACAAAACCAAAGCCGAATTATGAACCAATGTTTATGTTTCAGTTCTGAAAATGTATGCAAATTAACTACGGATGTCCATATCTAAGCATATCTTTACTTTATGTTGCAATTATTATGCTTATTGCACATATACTAAAATACATCAGTGACCACAAAGTCTGTTTACAACGACTACCATTGAAACACAGTGTGTGCATATACTATAAACATAAAGAGAGTGTATCTTATATACATAAATATACATGCATTTATTTTGCTCTCTTCACACATTGGATTGATGTAGACATTATTAGCCTATTAATTAAAACACATCAGCCATAAAACAGTACAATGGCAAATACTCGCATAAGCCTATAATAAACATCTAACTTTTATTAACAAAATGTATGAGGAATATAGCCTACTTGCGTTGTATAAGGTCTTTTCTCTCTTTTAAATCAAATGTGTTGTGGTTCATTTTTATTTTATTTTTTAATGAAAACAGCCACAATAAAGACAAACTCGCTTATATTAAAGGAATAAATGAATTAACAAAAGTTGCGCTTTTGGATCATAGTGTCTCGCATCATTCTTGTCACGTGACCCCCCATATGGCCATACCCATTGGTTTTGTGAAACGCCGCCACTGCTCAATATTAAATAACTTGGATCGGGGGCACAAAAAACCTGATCATCCCTAAAATTAACATATTTAATTAGATAATGCCTCATTTGCATATTTAAACTAAACCTTTCAGAAAACTTGCAAAATGTTGCATTCTTAATATGTGACCTTGGAGCACAAAACCAGTCATCATCATCTGAATAATTAATCTTTCCATTGATGTATGGTTTGTTATGATAGGACAATATTTGTAAATCTGGAATCTGAGGGTGCAAAAAAATCAAAATATTGAGAAAATCATCTTTAAAGTTGTTCAAATGAAGTCGTTAGCAATGCATATTACTAATCAAAAATTAAGCTTTGATATATTTACGGTAGGAAATTTACTAAATATCTTCATGGAACATGATCTTAATATCTAATGATTTTTGGCATAAAAGAAAAATGTATAATTTTGACTCATACAATGTATTGTTGTCTATTGCTACAAATATACCTGTGTTACTTATGACTGCTTTTGTGCTCCAGAGACACATATAATCAATAATATGACAATATGATTTAACGTTTAATATCAATAAGAGTGTGGTTATGTTGGTAAGGTCATGTTTCCCTCTTTATATCTGGCTGGACAGGAGTTATCCGTGGTGAATAAGGTCAGATATCTCAGTCACATCATTAGAAGTGACCTTTGTGATGATGATGATGACATTCAGAGACAGTATTGTAAATTGTATGCACAAGCTAATATGCTTGCTCGTAAATCATGTGTACTAATGATGTTAAAATAGCTTTGTTTAAAGCCTAAGTCACGTGAGCGGCTCGAAGACCCGGAGAGCAAAACATACGTAGAGCTTCAGCACAAACGTGTTGATTATTCATGTGTTTCACAGACGCTAATATTTATATCACGTCTCAAAAGAATAAAACAAAGGTATTTCTGAACACAATGCAAGTTTTGCGATCCATATTAAGCACCCGCGGCAATATTTCAATCATAAACAGTGCGACAAAATGTTGTAAAAACACTTAATATATTTAAAACGGTAATATTAAAAGATCAAATTCAGTATATTAATGATGCATAGTTTACATGATGAGGCCGGAATATGAACGCTTCAGTGTGTTTTCTATGGAAGCATTTAATGTAAACTTTGCACATTGTGTTTATATTCTGGCTTCATATTCTTGCCTGTACAACATATACATCATCAATAAGGTGTCCACTGAATCTCGCCTTTTAATATCTGCGTTTTACTAATGCAATCTGTGTATAAATAGCTGTCGGTCAGTGGAGCAAAGCTTGGTTTGTCCTCCAGGGGGCGCTCCTATAAGAGCGTGACGTCACGTGATAACTATCAATAGCACTCCACTGTATACTGGACACTCGTGGTGCAGTTACAGTAACGCTAAATTTAACAAGTTGCAGGTTGCATACATTGATGCATTGCGACTCTTATTAAAAGTCCCTCGGTGGACGTGTGCCAGTCAGCATTGTGTTCAGAATCATGTGCCCATGTTATATGCTGTTATCAGAAATGTTGTGTATTAATTTATAAAGCGGCTTGAGGTCTCTAATAATTAAATTATTGTGATCTCAGAGAAGAGCACTGTTAGAGGCACTGGAGAAAGTGCTTATATGGACATCAGATGTAAAAATTTTTTTTTTTTTTTTTTTTTTTTATTAAAAAAAATGTTATTCATGCTGTTTTAAAAAAAAAAAAAAAAAAAAAAATTTTTTTTTTTTTATGGACCTTATTGAGTCTGAAATAATGATATCATCAATAAGCCGGGGGAGTTTGATGATATCTATTCTATTTTTCACCCTGTTCGCCTGTAATATCTTGTCAAATTAAGTCACTATAGCGCTTAGATTCCTTCAAAGCAGCTGATAAACACAAGAATCAATGAAACTCAACGGAGTTATTCAGATCCATTCAGTTGCATCATATCAGTAGTTCTGCTTCTATTGATTTATTCAGCATAATTGTCTGTGATGTGCCCAGTGGTTGTTTATACTGAAATAACTTGGTGTTTTTAACAAGTCTCCGTCAGCTCATGGTGGTGGTTGCCAGATCTCAGGAGGTTTAATCCCCCAATCAAGACATTTTCTCATCTTAAAGGGACAGTGCACCCAAAAATGAAAATTCTGTCATCATTTACTCATCCTCAAGTAGATCCAAACCTGTATGAATGTGTTTGTTCTGAACACAAAGGAAGATATTTTGAAGAAAGTATGTAATCAGGCTGTTTTGGGGCACCATTGACTTCAATATTAGGAAAAAAAAAATACTATGGAAGTCAATGGTGCCCCAGAACTGCTCTGTTTCCCACATTCTTCAGAATATCTTCCTTTGTGTTCAGAACAAACACATTCATACAGGTTTGGAACTACTTGAGGATGAGTAAGTGATGAGAGAATTTTCATTTTTGGGTGCACTGTCCCTTTAAGTTCTCTCTGTGGTCCAGTGTGGCTTGTGTTAGTTAGTTGACTCTCTCTGGTTATCAGTGTCAGGTGGACCGGTTAACCCGTCGGGTCACTGTGTGAGTCACTGGGGTTTAGTCGGGTGTATTATTAGAAACGCTTGCGTTGGCTTATTGGCAGGCCGTGTGTGTCCGTCTCCCCGTGCTTTAAAAGACTCAACAGCTGGGCGTCTGCATGTGTTGGTCTCAAACAGCTAATGTGCTGGGTTTATTCTGCTCGCTGAGGGACTTTCCGTGTCTTGTGCGCCGCTGTGTTGAAGAAGATGCGGTGAGTTCTAGTTAATGCAGATGTCACGTCTCAGAAGGTTTCTATGCCTGGAGTATCACTGGAGCCGGTCGTATCTAATGAAGGGAGAGTCTGAGGGTCCATGTGTTATTATGAGCCAGCGTTTTCAGTTCATTCCTGTGGAAGTCGAGCTTAAACGCTCGAGCAGTGCATTATGGGATTGAAAGCGGTGCAGAGAAAGCGTTGAGTGGCTGGGCATTCCTTGACTTCATGCAAATATCGAGCGAAAAACGCCGGGCGACAAACAATCGCTGTGAAAAGCAGGCAAGGCAAGATTTTGACATGTTTCTGAGTGTTTGCTGAATCACTAAAAGCCATATACGTGACCCTGGACCACAAAATTCAGTCATAAGGGTCAATTTTGTGAAACTGAGATGTATGCATCATCTGAAAGCTGAATAAATAGCTTTCCATTGATGTATGGTTTGTTATGATAGGATGATATTTGGAAATCTGGAATCTGAGGGTGCAAAAAAATCTAAATATTGAGAAAATCATCTTTAAAGTTGTTCAAATGAAGTTCTTAGCAATGCATATTACTAATCAAAAATTAAGTTTTGATATATTTACGGAAGGAAACTTACAAAATATCTTCATGGAACATGATCTTAATGTCCTAATGATTTTTGGCGTAAAAGAAAAATTTATAATTTTGACTCATACAATGTATTGTTGTCTATTGCTACAAATATACCTGTGTTACTAATGACTGCTTTTGTGCTGCAGAGACACATATGGTTTATTTAGGGCTGTCTCTATAGGCTATGTTTCATCATGTTGAATTTAAGGTTGTACGTAGATGTCTCCAGTAGTGTTTAGTTTGTGAACCGCTGTTAAAAGCTGTAGTGGAAACACACGTTAGATCCGGATGATCAGCGATCGGGACGAGAGACGGATGGACAGACCTTCCCAGCCGTAAACACTCACACATCCATCACTGCTTTCAATCAGGTCCTTCATTCAGAACCTCGGTCCTGCTCTGTTTATCATTCATGTGCTTGTGATTCAGGAGGTTTCATCCTAAAATATGATTCTCTTACTTAGTGTTTCTGTCTTGTTTTCTAGTATAAATATCTAAACATTCTTGAATCAAGATTAATTTACTGTACAAGTAAAATGATTTAAGATATTAAGTCTTGTTTTCTGAAAAAATGATCAAAATTATGTTAGTTTTTGCTTAAAACAAGTACAAATATCTGCCAATGGGGTAAGAAAAATAATATTAATTTAAAGCTAAACAAGATTATTTTTGTTTGTTTTAAGCAAAAACTAACATAATTTAGATTTTTTTTTTTTTTACGGGGGGAAAAAACAAAAACAAGACACAATATCTTGTCGTTTTACTTGTACAGTAAATTCACCGTGATTCAAGAATTTGTAGATATTTATACTAGAAAACAAGACAAAAGGTATTTTTTTGCAGTGTATTGCCAGAAATCTGCTCTGGTCAAGATCAGACACGCTTCAGCTTCATTATTTATTCCCAAATTGTTTTATTTTTAACCTAATACCATTTTATTTTTATTTATTTTTTTAACCAAATTCTATTTTTTTTATTTAACAAATTCTGTTTTATTTTTTCCCGCAAATTCCATTTTATTTTTTTTAATTAAGTTCTGTTTTATTT
>CM041802.1:44620378-44630378 GCA_023376895.1 Aspiorhynchus laticeps
CCAACAGTTTGTGGATGCCCCCACACATAATAGGGGGCATACACTTGACCTTGTTATTACAGACTCCCTCTCAGTTTCAGGCCTTCAGGTGTATGACGTGGGTGTCTCCGATCACCTGGCGGTTACATTTGAAGTCCCAATATTAGTTCCTCCCACCAAACCAAAACGCAATATGACCTTCAGAAACATCAAGAATTTGGACGCCACCACCCTCAGTCAACATCTCCAGCATCTCTCCCCCTCTCCTCACTCATCAGCTGACGATCTAATGGACTACTACAACACCAGCCTCACCACTATTCTGGATTGTCTTGCTCCATTAAAAACCCGGACAGTCACGTTTACCCGCTCTGCCCCCTGGTTTACAAATGAGCTGAGAGGGATGAAGAGGTCTGGCCGTGTCCTGGAGCGTGCCTGCAAAACATCTGACCTGACGGTGCATAAGTTGGCCTACCGGGAACATCGCAGGGCTTATGCCAAAGCACTCTCCAAGGCTAGGTCAGAACACTATTCAACACTTATAAACAACAACCCAGGTAACTCTAAAAAACTGTTCTCCACAATAAATCACATCATCAAACCACAGATCTCCTCATTCTACAGTCCCACCGATATAAATTGCAACCGGTTTCTTGATTTTTTCACATCAAAAATTGACACTATTCGCTCCTCATTTTCACTTCTAAATAGCACTTCATTAGATCTGCCTGAAACACCCATCGCTCACACCCTATCACAACTGTCCCCCACAACGCAGCAGGAGGTCGAGAACATCATTCGTAAATCCAAAACATTCACTTGCCGCCTTGATCCCCTCCCATCTCCTCTGCTTAAAACTCACACTAATTCTATCAGTTCCCTCATAACCAAAATAATAAACATGTCCGTAGAGACAGGCTATGTTCCCACCTCACTCAAAACTGCTCTCATCAAACCCCTCCTCAAAAAACCCACCCTGGACCCTACACCACTGTCGAATTACAGACCAATTTCTAATCTCCCATTCATCTCCAAACTCCTAGAAAAAGTTGTTTCCACCCAGCTCCATAATCATCTCAAATCAAACAGGCTATATGAGAAATTTCAATCTGGTTTTCGTCCCTCCCATAGCACAGAAACAGCTCTTATTAGAGTCACCAGCGATTTGCTGATGGCTTCTGATTCCGGTTCCACATCCCTCCTCATTTTTCTCGACCTCTCTGCTGCGTTTGACACTGTAGACCATCACATTCTTCTGCACCGACTACAACACTACACAGGTCTCTCTGGTACTGCCCTCAAATGGTTTCACTCCTATCTCACTAATAGAACCGAGTATGTAGCTCTGGGGGATGTAAAATCCAGACCCCACACTGTCAACTGTGGGGTCCCCCAGGGCTCCGTACTCGGTCCAACCCTCTTCACCATTTACATGCTCCCCTTGGGTCGTGTCGTCAGAAGGCATGGAGTTAATTTCCATTGCTATGCTGACGACACACAACTCTATCTTCAAGTCACTCCCTCTAGCTCCCCCTCTGCCACGGCTGCCCGCCTCAGCTCCTGCCTGGAGGAGATAGAGGCGTGGATGAGTCAAAATTTCCTGCAGCTGAATGGCTCCAAAACAGAGGCCATTCAAACTGGAACTGTTCATCAACTCCGCTCCTATCCAATCACAACTGTTTCACTTTTTGGACACATCACTCCCCTCTCTTCCTCTGTTACTAACCTAGGGGTAAAGTTTGACCCCCACCTTTCCTTTGACAGTCATGTCACCTCCATCTGCAAAACCGCATTCTTTCACTTACGAAACATTTCCAAACTGCGCCCCTCCCTCTCCCTTTCTGCTGCAGAGAAGCTCGTCCATGCTTTTGTCTCCTCCAGGCTGGACTATTGTAATGCACTCCTCATCGGGATTCCTGGCAGGAGCCTTCAAAAGCTCCAGTATGTTCAGAACTGCGCTGCCAGGGTCCTGATGGGGGTGCGAAAACATGAACACATCACCCCCATCCTCCGTTCACTGCACTGGCTCCCCATTCAGTCCCGCATAGAATATAAGGTCCTCCTTCAGACCCATCACTGCCTGCACGGTGCGGCCCCCACTTACCTCACTGAGTTGCTCACACCAAATTCATCAACCAGAACCCGGTCAGGCCAACAGCACCGTTTGGTCATGCCCAGGACACGGCTCAATACAATGGGCGACAGGGCCTTTCAAGTCGCTGCTCCCTGCCTGTGGAACGCCCTCCCAGACAACCTCAGGGCCCCGCAGACAGTGGACACATTCAAAAAAGGACTAAAAACCCACCTTTTTACACAGGCTTATTTTAACAGCTAATGCTTGTTTTTTAGTCCCGTCTTTTAACATGTTGTGTTTTTATTGTACAGTGTATTATTGTTAATTATGTTCTGCTGTAGCACTTTGAGATTTGGTGTCAAATGAAAAGTGCTTTAAAAATTAAATTTATTATTATTATTATTATATATCATTTTTGATATTTTTTGGGTGCAGGACGCTATAGTTCATTTATGTAAATATTTTGAGAACAAAATAAAGTAAACGGTGACATATTATACCAAAAATTCTTCATAAAGTGGACTAACAGTAAAATTTGGGAGCCATGTTTTGCTTCGGTGTTTTTCTTTAATTGCTAATGTGATCTTTTTACACACAGACTGAACACAATGAAGCATTGCTTGGTGATTGGAGCTAAATTGGTTTTATCTAATTGTGTCTTAAATTTAACAGCTATTCGACCGAATTCAATTCATACCTTTCTATCAAAGTTATCTGATATTAATAAGATCAATTTGTTCTGACTCAGTTTCTTCTCATATTTTATTACCATTTTCTAAACTATAGTGAATAAACTGTGATATAATGTGAGAAAGGTGTCTGAATATATTTTGGTTTGACTGTATATCAATATGTCTATAAAATAATATATATTTTTTCTTCAAGTTCTTCAAGTATTACTCGTGTAATATTTCTCTGTAAAATAAAAAAGGTTTTAAGTTAAATAATATTATGATTATTTTATTTTACAGTCCAACTGTAAAAACACAATATTCATATTTATAGTTGTCTAAATTTCTTTGTTTTGATAAAGCTTTTATTTTGGCAGAAACCCACAGGAACTTTCCCTTTTGTTAATATGCGCATCTCATTACAAGTTTGGGAAGATGGTTTGGTGTGCGTTATATAATGTATAAAGCACATTATTATGAAAACACTGCATCACGAGCTGCTCGTGTGTAAATAGACACAGTGCTGTAACTGATTACATGTAATCTGGATTACTTTATCAGATTACAAAAATATTACATTTTAAAATGCTCAGTTACTTTTATGGATTACATGATAGCATATTATTCACACAATGGCGGTAAATTATTCAAAATTTATTGATTTTTTCTTTTTAAATGAACCTACCACTTATATACAGTTTGGGAAACCATAATGTAATGTTTAATGCATTTCATGATGTTGATAACAAAAAATAGAATATAGTTTTTGTTTTTGTTGTTGTGATAAACGAGTTAGGTCAAAAGTAATCAAAAAGTACTCTTCATTACATAATTTGTAATCCATATTATTTTATTAACTGCAATATTCGTTATAAGAGCTGGGGGTATAATCTAGATTCATTATACAATCATATACTCGTAATTAGAGTATATTACATTTTGTAATGCTCATATACTTTTTATGGATTACATGATAATATATTATTGACACAATGACTAGTTGATTCTCACTAATTCTACTTTTTCTCTGCTGATGTATGGTTTAATCCATTTAAAGATGTTGATATCAAAAAATCTTTTTTATATCAATATGTACGTTTAATGGTAAGTTTAAAACAAGTTAGATGAAAAGTAATCTAAAAAGTAGTCTAAAATGAGTAACCCAGATTACGTTACTAACTAGTCTTCATCATGTAATCTGTAATCATAACGGACTACAATTTGTAAGTATTCTAGCCGCTTTACTCTGAAACACACGGTACATATACTCAATTCGCACACTTCGCATGATAATAACTGCTGTATTATTTCGATTGATTTTCAGCCCTCGTTCATGATGGTCACACAATGGTCTTTGAGAGCGTCTAGATGTTTTTCTGTTCATCTGCTTACAGGTGGTCATCATGAGAGACTACCATCACGAGAACGTGGTCGACATGTACAACAGTTATCTGGTCGGTGATGAACTCTGGGTAGAGATGGAGTTCCTGGAGGGCGGGGCCTTGACTGACATCGTCACGCACACCAGGTAAGAGCCGATCGTCCAATCAGAATCAGAGTCTGAACTAGCTGATCTCACACTGATTCATTCATGCATTCTTCTGATCTTTTGATTCAAAGCACACCATGATCCAAGTGAAAGAGAAAATGATTAAGTGAGATTATACACTTGGCCTCATTATTGAGTTTGTGTCAGAAATACCTAGATCACGTAGATCGTCGACTTGATCGCACAGATACTATTTAAACTGAACTGAGCTGGATCATGACATCACTGAATCAATGATGAACTGACTTTAACTGAAAATTGAGCGTTTACTTCTGTCCTTTTGCTTTATTGACACAATATTTTTCTATTTATTTACTGTAAAGCTGCTTTGACCCAATCTGTATTGTTAAAAGCGCTATATAAATAAAGATGACTTGACGACTTGATTTGACTTGATTTGACTTGTTGACTTGACGTGACGACTTGATTTGACTTGACTTGACTTGACTTGACTTGACTTGACTTGACTTGACGTGACGTGACGTGACGTGACGTGACGTGACTTGACTTGACTTGACTTGACTTGACTTGACTTGTCTTGACTTGACGACTTGATTTGACTTGACTTGACGTGATGTGCCTTGACTTGACTTGTCTTGACTTAACTTGACGACTTGATTTGACGTGACGTGACGTGACGTGACGTGACGTGACTTGACTTGACGTGACGTGACGTGACTTGACTTGACGACTTGATTTGACTTGACGTGACGTGACGTGACGTGACGTGACGTGACTTGACGTGACTTGACTTGACTTGACTTGACGTGACTTGACTTGACTTGATTTGACTTGACGACTTGACTTGACTTGACATGACGTGACGTGACGTGACGTGACTTGATGTGAGTTGACTTGATTTGACGTGACTTGACATGATGTGATGACTTGACTTGACTTGACTTGACTTGACTTGACTTGATTTGACTTGACTTGACTTGACGACTTGACATGACGTGACATGACTTGATGTGAGTTGACTTGATTTGACGTGACTTGACATGATGTGACGACTTGACTTGACTTGACGTGATTTGACGACTTGACTTGACGACTTGATTTGACTTGACGTGACTTGACGACTTTACGAGTTGACTTGACTTGACTTGACTTGACTTGACTTGACGTGACTTGTCTTGACGTGACGTGACGTGACGTGACTTGACGTGACGTGACGTGACGTGACTTGATTTGATTTGATTTGACGTGACGTGACTTGACGTGACGTGACGTGACTTGATTTGATTTGATTTGATTTGATTTGATTTGACGTGACTTGACTTGACTTGACTTGACTTGACTTGACTTGACTTGATTTGATTTGATTTGACTTAACTTGATTTGACGTGACTTGACGACTTGACATGTTTCAGTCTCATTAATAGTGAACATGTTTAACACGTTTCACAATCATCTTTGATCTAATATGAAACTGAGAGTGATATTACACTTCTGCAGCTGATTTATGCAGCGGTTTGAGTGCAGCGTTATCTGCTGGAGACAATAGTCCAGTGATGAATTATTATTGTGAAAGTTTGTGGTGGAGTTTGTTTTAAACGCTGCCTCTGCTCTGGAAGCGTCTGCATAATTACAGTAATTGGCTTTGTTCGTCAGTTCGGTGTTGCGCGGTGTTGGACTGTAATTGCATGCTTTCAGAGCCACGCGTGACCCGTCGGCACGACACGCTTCCATCCCACCGAGAGGAAGAGCAGCTTCTGTTTCTGATGTGCTTTATTTCTGTCCTGTTTGAGACGCTAATAGAGACACTCATGTCTACATAGACAGATCCCTTCTTAGGCAGCATTCTGAGTGACACACGGGTCTGAATCAAGGCTCAGATTAACTAGAATTATTTTGACTAATTTAATTGTTTTTTTGTTTAATTTCATCTTTTGAGTATCGAATGTATTCATAAAATATTTCATGTTTAAATCCTCCTCATCACAGTGTGTCACGTTTGACACAGACTTACATTCAAATACTAATCCAGAGTACAATCAGAAGCAATTGCATTACAAAATTAATAAGATACAAGATGTTAGAGTAACAATAATGCAGACGTTAATAGAAGAAAACAAGGGAAAGACCGAAGGAGGTGAGGAGGTCAAACAGGGTTCACATTCTAGATGTTTTGACCACATTCCTATTAATACATTTTGAGATTGTACCTAAACTCAAACTCAGATATTAAAATGAGATTTACAGTTTGTGTCTTTACATCTGAACCAGTGTTATTTTACTATTGTTTAGATACTGCTATGGTTTTTATTCATATTTTGAAGTATCTTTTATTTTTATATTTTCAGTCTTTATACTTTCGATTTTAGTTTTTATTTATTTGTAGTTTGTAATTTTAGTACTTCAAATTAAGTTCAACAAAAATTAGAAATGTTGCCTTGGCAAGTAACTGAAGCAAGTTTAAGGGTTAGTCTGAAAATGAAACAGTGTTCACCAGTTTAAATCAGTCACCAGGATTATCCAGATCCAGACCCATTCAGTCTGAGGAAGAACTAGCGACTGTATCTGATCACATCACATGAACCATAAGTCAGATGGAGTTGGATGGAGTCAGATAGAGTCAGTTGGAGCCAGATGGAGTCGGTTGGAGTCGGTTGGAGTCAGATGGTGTCGGTTGGAGCCTGATGGAGTCGGTTGGAGTCGGTTGGAGTCATATGGTGTCGGTTGGAGCCTGTTGGAGTCGGTTGGAGTCGGTTGGAGTCAGATGGAGTCAGATGGAGTCGGTTGGAGTCGGTTGGAGTCAGATGGAGTCGGTTGGAGCCAGATGGAGTCGGTTGGAGTCGGTTGGAGTCAGATGGAGTCGGTTGGAGTCAGATGGAGTCAGTTGGAGTCGGTTAGAGTCAGTTGCAGTCGGGTGGAGTCAGATGGAGTCGGTTGGAGTCAGATGGAGTCGGTTGGAGTCGGTTGGAGTCAGATGGAGTCAGTTGGAGTCGGTTAGAGTCAGTTGCAGTCGGGTGGAGTCAGATGGAGTCAGTTGGAGTCGGGTGCAGTCAGCTGTAGTCAGTTGGAGTCAGTTGGAGTCAGTTGGAGTGAGATGGAGTCGGTTGGAGTCGGGTGCAGTCAGATGGAGTGAGATGGAGTCGGTTGGAGTCGGTTGGAGTCGGGTGCAGTCAGATGGAGTCAGTTGGAGTGAGATGGAGTCGGTTGGAGTCGGTTGGAGTCGGGTGCAGTCAGATGGAGTCAGTTGGAGTCAGTTGGAGTGAGATGGAGTCGGTTGGAGTCGGTTGGAGTCGGTTGGAGTCGGGTGCAGTCAGTTGGAGTCAGTTGGAGTGAGATGGAGTCGGTTGGAGTCAGGTGGAGTCAGATGGAGTCAGTTGGAGTCAGATGGAGTCAGGTGAAGTCTGATGGAGTCAGTTGGAGTGAGATGGAGTCGGTTGGAGTCGGTTGGAGTCAGGTGGAGTCAGATGGAGTCAGTTGGAGTCAGATGGAGTCAGTTGGAGTTAGTGTTGTTTTTGGTGGCCTGTTTTAATTTTAGTTTTAGTCTAGTCTTTGTGTGAAGCTGTCATTTTAGTTTTTATTAGTTTTAGTCACGTTCATACTCTTTTTAGTCTTGTCAAGTTTTTGTCAACTAAAAGTCTGAGCATTTTAGTCTTATTTTAGTCAGAATTATCCATGACTATTTTCGTCTAGTTTTAGTCGACGAAAACTGATGACATTTAGTCTAGTTTTAGTCAATGAAAAATGTATTTTAGTCTCTTTTTAGTAATGCAATTCTATTTAACCCAGTCAATATAGTATAAGTACCTAGCAGTACAGACGAAACCAACATTTTCTTTTAGCCAAACCCATTTCAAACAAGGTTATCTTATTATATTATTGTTACCTTATAGACTCAAGAATACATCCAAAGACACTCTGATTTGAATTTACAACATTTATTTTACCAACCAAACATATTAGAAGTACACACACATAAATTTAAATAAATAAAAACAATAAATAAAATAAAATAGCATCACATGACAATGCCAGAAAAAAATATATAACGTTACATTCAAGTTTAACAAATCAAGGTGCTTGAATGCTCGAGCTACAATAACATACTAAAAAGTGCAAATAAAATGTGTGTGTTACTTGTATTGATTGTAACCTGAAGTCAGATGAAGCCGGCCATCGGTCCCTTTCTCTGTGTCAGACTTAACTTTGTTTGTTGTCATCTTCTAAATAATGCCGCGAATGGAGCTTGAGGAAGTGACGTCGCCTGCGTCTGCGCAGAGTGTTGCCAAGTCCCCAAATATTTAGACCCTGGAACTTCCCCTCGAAATGCGATTGGGCTAGTTTTGAGTAGCAATTGGGCGGGTTTTGTTGCGGAAACCTGGCAACCCGGACAGCCCCTGAAATAACGTTAAGTCACATGAAACAGAAATACTGCAAAATAATAATAACGCGACTAAACGAGACGAAATAACGTTATAACATTTCGTTTCGTCTCGTTTTGGTCAACGAAAATGAAGAGACATTTTAGCATAGTTTTTATTTTGTAAACCACATTTAGTCTCGTTTTTATTTGTCAACGATATTGCATTATACATTTAATTATCGTCATCGTCACATGACCAGCATTTACGTTGCGTCTCGTCTCGTTTTCGTCACGTGATAAAGGTTTGTTGACGAAGATATTTCGTCATAATTTTCGTTGACGAAAGCAACACTAGTTGGAGTCAGTTGGAGTCTGATGGAGTCGGTTGGAGTCAGGTGGAGTCAGATGGAGTCAGTTGGAGTCAGTTGGAGTCAGATGGAGTCAGTTGGAGTCAGATGGAGTCGCTTGGAGTCAGATGGAGTCAGTTGGAGTCAGGTGGAGTCAGTTGGAGTCAGATGGAGTCGCTTGGAGTCAGATGGAGTCAGTTGGAGTCAGGTGGAGTCAGTTGGAGTCAGATGGAGTCAGTTGGAGTCAGATGGAGTCAGTTGGAGTCTGATGGTGTCAGTTGGACTCGGGTGCAGTCAGGTGGAGTCAGATGGAGTCAGATGGAGTCAGATGGAGTCACTTGGAGTCAGATGGAGTCGCTTGGAGTCAGATGGAGTCAGTTGGAGTCAGGTGGAGTCAGTTGGAGTCAGATGGAGTCAGTTGGAGTCAGATGGAGTCAGTTGGAGTCGGGTGGAGTCAGATGGAGTCAGTTGGAGACGGGTGGAGTCAGATGGAGTCACTTGGAGTCAGATGGAGTCAGTTGGAGTCAGGTGGAGTCAGATGGAGTCACTTGGAGTCAGATGGAGTCAGTTGGAGTCGGGTGGAGTCAGGTGGAGTCACTTGGAGTCAGATGGAGTCGCTTGGAGTCAGATGGAGTCAGTTGGAGTCAGGTGGAGTCAGGTGGAGTCAGATGGAGTCACTTGGAGTCAGTTGGAGTCAGGTGGAGTCGGGCGGTCAGTGTTCTTCAGTGCTGTTGTTTGTTTCTCGTGTGCTGTGGTCTGATGTTGGTGTGTCTGGGTTCCTGCCAGAGCAAACGCTGATCCGTGCCAGAGCGTGTTCCTGCGTGTGGGCTGTACAAAGAGCGCCGTGTTTTCAATTAACAGCAAATTGTAATGAGGCTCCTGATAGATTAGCTGTTTGTATTAATGCAGAATCTGGAGGTGTTTGAGGCTGATCAGTGTGTGCTTGTGAGTCTGACACGACTTGTGAAACTGAGCTGAGAGTGAGAGCTGTGATTGGATGAGGGTTTAAACACACGTTTATATTCAGATACACTGATAAACTACAACACATGATGGAACAAC
>CM041802.1:44632878-44640378 GCA_023376895.1 Aspiorhynchus laticeps
AGTTCTGGTCCACTTAAGACAAACTGTTTAAGTGAATACTCTCGTAGCTGGCCATTGTGACATATTTTTGTGTGTATTTGATCGTTTGGACGCGCCCGAAGCTCAAACTGTAATTTGCCTGTCCGTTCACACATCCACACACACACACACATTTCAGCCTGGGGAGCAGCGTCTCTTGTGCGGATTGTGCTTTCAACGTTTTATTATCAAACATGTCCTGCAATTTAGCAACAGTAAAGACGGCATTTTACAACAATCACCGATTGAGCTGATTCTGACGTTAAGTTTTGTTTAGGGAGGAACGAATGCGCGCCGCTGTGAAGGGATGGAAGAAGAAACGCGGCTATATCATTAGAAGCCAAAATCAAAAATAAATAAATAAACGTAGCTTAATATAACAGCCACAGGCCTAAAGTGCATATGTTTTAATAGTTAGTTCTCTATTCTATCATAATTAAACAGGGCTTATGTTGCGCGTGCTGAAGCTCCTCCATGTGAGCGCGATCTCGCTTCTGAATTACGAATAGCAAAAATGCATCATAGACAAATGTTTGAATATTATTGCATATAAAAACAGCTAGCAAATCTGGTGAGAGAGGATTTGCAAGATAATGTGTATATATAGCAACAATAAATGTGTGTGTTTTCTTAATTTCTCCAGTACCGACAGCAGAACCGATAACGTCAGAGCTTATCGATACTCCGGTCTTTCATAATTTAGCCCCGAGACCGATTAAATACCGAGTTTCGGTACCCATCCCTAGCTGTGACACAATCTGTATTGTTAAAAACACTATATAAATAAAGGTGAGTTGACTTGACACTCATTTATATTCACACAGTGAGTTTCACACAGAACTCAATCATTAGTGCTGCTTGATGAGACCACCCAGAACACCCTAGCAACTGCATAGCAACACCTTAACAACCCCCCAGGACACCCTAGTAACTGCATAGCAACACCTTAACAACCCCCCAGGACACCCTAGAAACTGCATAGCAACACCTTAACAACCCCCCAGGACACCCTAGAAACTGCATAGCAACACCTTAACAACCCCCCAGGACACCCTAGAAACTGCATAGCAACACCTTAACAACCCCTTAGGACACCCTAGAAACTGCATAGCAACACCTTAACAACCCCCCAGGACTCCCTAGCAATTGCATAGCAACACCTTAACAACCCCCCAGGACTCCCTAGCAATTGCATAGCAACACCTTAACAACCCCCCAGGACTCCCTAGAAACTGCATAGCAACACCTTAACAACCCCCCAGGACTCCCTAGCAACTGCATAGCAACACATTAACAACCCCCCAGGACACCCTTGAAACTGCATAGCAACACCTTAACAACCCCCCAGGACTCCCTAGAAACTGCATAGCAACACCTTAACAACCCCCCAGGACTCCCTAGCAACTGCATAGCAACACATTAACAACCCCCCAGGACACCCTAGAAACTGCATAGCAACACCTTAACAACCCCCCCAGGACTCCCTAGCAACTGCATAGCAACACCTTAACAACCCCCCAGGACTCCCTAGCAACTGCATAGCAACACCTTAACAACCCCTGAGGACTCCCTAGCAACTGCATAGCAACACCTTAACAACCCCCAGGACAACCTAGCAACTGCATAGCAACACCTTAACAACCCCTCAGGACTCCCTAGCAACTGCATAGCAACACCTTAACAACCACCCAGAACACCCTAGCAACTACATAGCAACACCTTAACAACCCCCCAGGACTCCCTAGCAACTGCATAGCAACACCTTAACAACCCCCCAGGACACCCTAGAAACTGCATAGCAACACCTTAACAACCCCCAAGGACTCCCTAGCAACTGCATAGCAACACCTTAACAACCCCCGAGGACTCCCTAGCAACTGCATAGCAACACCTTAACAACCCCCAGGACAACCTAGCAACTGCATAGCAATACCTTAACAACCCCCCAGGACACCCTAGAAACTGCATAGCAACACCTTAACAACCCTCCAGAACAACACCTTAACAACCCCCCAGGACACCCTAGCAACTGCATAGCAACACCTTAACAACCCCCAGGACACCCTAGCAACTGCATAGCAATATCTTAACAACCCCCAGGACTCCCTAGCACCTGTGTTTGTCTCAGGAGCTTGTGAGAAGCAGGTGATTTGGGAGCTCTGATGATTGTCAGATGTTTTGTTGACAGGATGAATGAGGAGCAGATCTCCACCGTCTGTCTGTCGGTGCTGAAGGCGCTGTCTTACCTGCACACACAGGGCGTCATACACCGAGACATCAAGAGCGACTCCATCCTGCTCACCAGCGACGGACGGGTGCGTCACCTCAGACAGTATATATATAGAGAGATATATACAGTGTGTATTAGTGCTGGGCAACGATTAATCGCATCCAAAATAAAAGTTTTTGTTTATATAATATATGTGTGTGTGCTGTGTATATTTATTATGTATATATAAAGACACACACATACAGTATATATTTTGAAAATATGTACATGTATTAACATGCATATAGTTATATTCATATAATTTATATTATATATAAATATATATAATATATAAACATAACATATTTTTCTTAAATATATACATGCATGTGTGTGTATTTATATACATAATAAATATACACGCATATATTTATATTCATATAATTTATATTATATTAATATATTTAATAACATATTTTTCTTATATATATATATACATGCATGTGTGTGTATTTATATATACATAATAAATATACACAGTACACACACATATATTATGTACACAAAAACTTTTATTTTTTAAATAATAATGAATAAATAATAATATTATTAATATTATAATAAAAAAAATAAATAAATAAGCATTGCATATATATATTAGTGCTGGGCAATGATTAAAAAATAATAATAATTTATTATAATATTAATAATATTATTATGTTTATATTATATATATATATATATCATACAATTAACTTAAATAAAATTATACATAATTTAATCTAATTCAATACAGATAATATAATGTAATTAAATACAAATAATGTAATTATATATATATATATATATATATACATGTAATTTGATTTAATAAAAAAATAAGTAAACTATTTATATTGTATGTATCAAATTGAATTATTTAATTTCATTTTATTTATATCAAGTTAAATTATATTTTACTGTACATTTATATTATGATTTATATAAAATAATTACATTTACTTTAAATTATATCATATCAATATTTTATAAGATATAATTCTGTTGTGTATAATGTTATGATAGAATATTCAGTGTTGTGTGGTTTACTGTATTATCTTCTTTCACATGTAACTGTGTCGTGTGTTTATTGTGAGGGCAGAAAACTGATCGGGGTAATTAGCAACTTCACTAGTTCCAAGTAATTAAATCGTGTCTCCCACCTTGTAATTAGCTGGGAGAACATGACAAATGAAGAGGCGATTAGCAGCTAATCAACTGTGCGTGACGCTCTGGTGTTTGTGTGCTCAGATCAAGCTCTCGGATTTCGGCTTCTGTGCTCAAGTGTCTAAAGAGGTTCCCAAGAGGAAGTCTCTGGTGGGAACGCCGTACTGGATGGCTCCGGAGGTCATCTCCAGACTGCCCTACGGCACTGAGGTACGGTTAGAGACGGTGACCCGTGTGCTGCATGATGGGTAACGGTCAGCGCTGATCTGCTGTGGTGTGTCCGCAGGTGGACATCTGGTCTCTGGGCATCATGGTGATCGAGATGGTGGACGGAGAGCCGCCGTACTTCAACGAGCCGCCGCTGCAGGCCATGAGACGGATACGAGACAACCTGCCCCCGCGGCTCAAGGAGTCGCACAAGGTGAGCAGCTGCGTCTCTATTGGCCGGAGCCGTGGTCACATGATCGCTGACACGCGTGTGATTGACAGCGATGCTCTGAAACTCATTTATTACTCAAACACCCAAACCCAGCGTTCTCAATAAATGGAAACTTTATAGTCATTATTGTGTTACATGAGAAAAGCATTACAGAAAAATAGCTTTAGAATTTATTTTTTTTTTAACATTGCTTAAATATTGATAATAAATGCATATTAATGTTTGAATGGTTAAACAAGAATGAAATGAGACTAAAAACACCAGTAGGTGGTGGCGAGTCACTTTCTAATGAGCGAGTCATTGAATCATTAATTCAACTGATTTGTTTAAACGGCTGATTCATTCAGAAACGCAGCAAGTGACAGTCTTTACAAATGAGTCACTGAATCATTGACTCACTCGATTCGTTCCAAACGTCTAATTCATTCAATAACGAAGCAAGTGACTGTCTTTATGAACGAGTCATTGAATCATTCATTCAACCGATTCGTTCAAACGGCTGATTCATTCATAAACGCAGCAAGTGAGTCTTTATGAATGAGTCACTGAATCATTGACTCACTCGATTCATTCGAAACTTCTAATTCATTCAATAATGAAGCAAGTGAATCATTCATTCAGCCGATTCGTTTAAACGGCTGATTCATTCAGAAATGCAGCGAGTGACAGGCTTTACGAATGAGTCACTGAATCATTGACTCACTCGATTCGTTCGAAACGTCTAATTCATTCAATAACGAAGCAAGTGACTGTCTTTATGAACGAGTCATTGAATCATTCATTCAACTGATTCGTTCAAACGGCTGATTCATTCAGAAAAGCAGCAAGTAACAATCTTTACGAATGAGTCACTGAATCATTGACTCACTCGATTCGTTCAAAACTTCTAATTCATTCAATAACGAACCAAGTGAATCATTCATTCAGCCGATTCGTTTAAACGGCTGATTAATTCAGAAATGCAGCAAGTGACGGTCTTTACGAATGAGTCACTGAATCATTGACTCACTCGATTCGTTCGGAACGTCTAATTCATTCAATAACGAAGCAAGTGACTGTCTTTATGAACGAGTCATTGAATCATTCATTCAACTGATTCGTTCAAACGGCTGATTCATTCAGAAAAGCTTCAGGACATTATCCATAATCACCCTGTAATCTGAAAACACAATGCTTAATTTAAAATGCAGGTAAAAAAACAATACGGAAAATTATTTAATATTAACATAGTAGATTGTGCCCTATTTTCAGAGTTTTCTTAGAGTGTAGCACACTAACTAACTACTAATACACTGCTTAAAGCATAATTGTTGAGAATGTGTAGTATTACTAGTTAAGTAGCTATTAAAAAAAAATTAAATTGTAATAATTCAAAAATGTGTGTTCAATAATTCAGTGCATTTAAAAATACAGTTATTTATATTTTAATATTATATTTTGCATATTATTTTACAAACAAATATAAATTAAATTATATAAAATATATTTTTTTAGCTGAGATTTGATGTTGTGACAATTTTGCGTTGTGATTACGCAATGACATCATAACGTCAATTTTTTTATTTTATTTTTTATTTTATCTTTGTGACATCCAGCCAACTATGGTGACCCATACTCGGAATTTAGCAACTTTTAGCAACAAATCGACCTTCCTTTAGCAACTTTCTATGAAAATTAGTTGGCAACACTGCTCTCAGCATCATTTCTGGATTCACGAAGCATCAGTTTATTTCCCCAGCGTGTGTAGACTCGTCTGAAGCGGTGTCTGGTGTGTTTGTGTGCAGGTGTCGTCGCTTCTGCGGGCGTTCCTGGACCTGATGCTGGTGCGAGAGCCGTCTCAGCGGGCCTCGGCCCCGGAGCTGCTGCAGAACTCGTTCCTGAAGCTGTCGGGGCCGCCGTCCTGCATCGTTCCTCTGATGCGTCACTACCGCCACCGCTGAGCGCTTAGAGTCTGATTCAGACTGATTCTCTCTCACCCTTGTCTTCTCACGCGGACTACGAAGATGTATTTTAGAGCAATTGTAAGTTTTACTTGTACAGTTTTGATAAACGGCAGTATTTTTGTTGTGATTTTACGTTACCATGGTGATATGGGCTAGAACCTGAGAGATTCGTGATGTTACGTTACCATGGCGATATGGGCTAGAACCTGAGAGATTCGTGATGTTACGTTACCATGGCGATATGGCCTAGAACCTGAGAGATTCGTGATGTTACGTTACCATGGTGATGTGGGCTAGAACCTGAGAGATTCGTGATGTTACGTTACCATGGTGATGTGGCCTAGAACCTGAGAGATTCGTGATGTTACGTTACCATGGCGATATGGGCTAGAACCTGAGAGATTCGTGATGTTACGTTACCATGGCGATATGGGCTAGAACCTGAGAGATTCGTGATGTTACGTTACCATGGCGATATGGGCTAGAACCTGAGAGATTCGTGATGTTACGTTACCATGGCGATGTGGCCTAGAACCTGAGAGATTCGTGATGTTACGTTACCATGGCGATATGGGCTAGAACCTGAGAGATTCGTGATGTTACGTTACCATGGCGATGTGGCCTAGAACCTGAGAGATTCGTGATGTTACGTTACCATGGCGATATGGGCTAGAACCTGAGAGATTCTGCAAAATAACAACAATAACAGACTTTCCTACTGTTTATATTTGTTTTGTTTTTTTTGAAGATGGCTGTTGCAGACAGATGAATCCGAATATATTTATTTATTCTACGTTTGTAGGTCACGCCAGAGTTTTCTACGCTGTGTGGCCGATCTCTAGCAATATTCTGCACAATCCTGGCGTGTTTTCTCGTGGCGTCTCACCCGTGTCTCTGTAGGACTCTTCAGATCCGCTGTCGCGTGGCTTTTGTACGGTGATCCTGCATGTGTGTCACTAACAGCTGCTTTCAATAAAAAAACACAAGCGCACGTGTCCTGTGCTTCATTCAGACTCATATAAACGTGTTTTCTGCTTCATTTTCTCCACAGGACTTTTCCTGATGAACTACAATCCCATGATGCATTGTGAATGACGTCAGCCATGACGTATATAATATATATATATATATATATATAAACTGACAGTGTGTATATAACACACTGACAGTCTAATCAAGGCATCAGCGGAGATTTAGAGAGTTTAAACAGCTTTCGTGGCTGGATAGAAATATATTTTTATGCAAAAAAAAGTTGGTGAAAAAATCATTTGGCTCTCAAATATTTTTTAAAGAATATAATTCAGTACTTAGAAACAAATACAGTGCTTACAAACATTAATAATAAAACTAAACAGCTTTTTTAACATTACAGGTGTGCGATGTTCATTTAATGACAATATTAATGTCATTTACTGCGTCATAATGTCATTTAATGACAATATTGATGTCATTTACTGCGTCATAATGTCATTTAATGACAATATTGATGTCATTTACTGAGTCATAATGTCATTTAATGACAATATTGATGTCATTTACTGCGTCATAATGTCATTTAATGACAATATTGATGTCATTTACTGCGTCATAATGTCATTTAATGACAATATTGATGTCATTTACTGAGTCATAATGTCATTTAATGACAATATTGATGTCATTTACTGCGTCATAATGTCATTTAA
>CM041802.1:44645378-44652878 GCA_023376895.1 Aspiorhynchus laticeps
CATTGAGACGTCTGGACGTATGGCGTGTGCATAGAGAGTCTTCACATGTTCTTGTAGAGCGATCGGTCACGAGGAAGCTGCGGCGGCTGCGCGGCGTTCAGTTTGAGGTGGAAGTGATAAACGGAGATGGTGATGACAATGATGAGACCCAGGATGAGACCCAACACCAGCGGCAGCATCTGCTCCAGCTGCTCTCTCTGATCCATGATGCATTTATACGCTGCAGGAGAAGAGAAGCACCTGTCATTCACACAATCCAAACCAACACAGCATAAAACTACATTTGCAGAGCCATTTTCTTCTGTTGTTTTACACCACAAGACCGTCGCTGAGAATTAGTTGTGTGTGAACATGTCCTCTGTCCTCAACTTCCTCAAGAAACATCTTCATCATAATATGATAATGCATAAGTGACCCTGGAGCACAAAACCAGTCATAAGGGTCAGTTTTGTGATATTGAGATGTATGCATCATCTGAAAGCTGAATAAATAATCTCTCCATTGATGTATGGTTTGTTATGATAGGACAATATTTGTAAATCTGGAATCTGAGGGAGCAAAAAAATCTAAATATTGAGAAAATCACCTTTAAAGTTGTTCAAATGAAGTTCTTAGCAATACATATTACTAATCAAAAATTAAGTTTTGATATATTTACGGTAAGAAATTTACAAATATCTTCATGGAACATGATCTTTACTTAATATCCTAATGATTTTTGGCATAAAAGAAAAATGTATCATTTTGAGCCATACAATGTATTGTTGGCTATTGCTACAAATATACCTGTGTTATTATGACTGCTTTTGTGCTGCAGGGACACATATGGTTTCGATGAGGTTACCATTAGATCTGGGGGGTTTTATTCTTGGCATTCATCCAGATAACTGGAATATTACAAAGGATAATCAAGTATTGATAGACGTGCATTTTATTGGAAAAAGACAGAAAGGCCTACCATAACTCATTGGTTAAGAGACATATCTTCATGCATTGCAATGGAAAAGATAACCTATGTGCTTAAGTGTAAAGATGCTAAATTTAAGAAAATATTTTTTATTGTTTATTGAATGTAGGGATATTAACAATATAATAGAGGAGGATCAAAATACTGTATTAACCTAATGTTGGTTTGTGCTATCACACCTTTCATGTAATATGCTCATTGTTACAGACACGGTATGTGCATGTCAGTCTTGTAAGTGTTTCAAGAAAATGTAATAAAAATAATATTACAAAAAGAAATATCTTCATCAAACTGACAGAGACGTGAGGATGTATCAGATCCTCCGTAACCCTTCATATCAGACACAAACCAGCTCCTGTTATCTTGGGATCAATTTAACTAGAATTTGAAAATGCTTGATGTACTGTTAACTTATTTCTACAAATCTGGGGAATGTTTCTAATTCAGGGTCATGAATGCGTATGCAATGTTTCCACACATAAATGTGTTTTGGAACGGCTGTACAAATTTAGTTGCAACTTTTGTGTTGGACGTTAAATTAATCCTCTTTGGTTTCCATGCAATTTGCCAAAAATCACTTTGAAAACACTAAAGAATCAGGTAAAAAATCTTAAGATAACTTCTGTTCAAAGGTGTTTTTGGATCTCAAATACTAGACTATTACAGCACTGAAAATCAGTGTGAGAAACACATTTAACCTCACATTAGGATTAGATAAAAATATAAGTACAAACAGAAATAAACACTACTAAGCACAAATAATATCATTTTTATTAGTTGCTTGTTATTGCATGTGTCATGACAAAAATATATTTTAGATTCTGTCTGAACAACTAATTTTGTGTCAAATTGAACCCTAATACAATAGAAGAAAATTATTACATTTCTCACACATTTTATATTTTTCAGTCTCTGACCCGCTGCAATAGAGCTTTGCTGTTTTCACATGAATCTTGACTGCATGGGGTGAATTTGACCCCAAACACAGAAGTTGACCGTGGTTTTTAACCCAACAGCAGGGTTTTAAACACACCGGCGCAGACTGAAGCATTGGTTTTGGTCACTCAGCAGCGTGAGAGACGCCCCGCGGGACCCGCTTTTGTTCCTGCGCTGAAGAAACGGCCCATAAATCACTGGGACTATAAAAGGAAGAGTAACGCTCACTGCGGTAAACAGCCATTTCACCCTCAGAGCGAGAGAGAACGACACGCTCCAACACACTCAGCCCGTGGGTCACTGACGGGTCAGCGCTGCTAACCACAACCTACTAACCCACCCACAAAACCACCACATCAAACCACAAAACCACCGCATCAAACCACAAAACCACCCCATCAAACCACAAAACCACCGCATCAAACCACAAAACCACCACATCAAACCACAAAACCACCCCATCAAACCACAAAACCACCGCATCAAACCACAAAACCACCGAATCAAACCACAAAACCACTCCATCAAATCACAAAACCACCGCATCAAACCACAAAACCACCGAATCAAACCACAAAACCACTCCATCAAACCACAAAACCACCGCATCAAACCACAAAACCACCGAATCAAACCACAGAATCACTCCATCAAACCACAAAACCACCCCATCAAATCACAAAACCACCGCATCAAACCACAAAACCACCGCATCAAACCACAAAACCACCGAATCAAACCACAAAACCACTCCATCAAACCACAAAACCACCGCATCAAACCACAAAACCACCGAATCAAACCACAGAATCACTCCATCAAACCACAAAACCACCCCATCAAATCACAAAACCACCCCATCAAATCACAAAACCACCGCATCAAACCACAAAACCACCGAATCAAACCACAAAACCACTCCATCAAACCACAAAACCACCGCATCAAACCACAAAACCACTCCATCAAATCACAAAACCACCGCATCAAACCACAAAACCACCCCATCAAACCACAAAACCACTCCATCAAACCACAAAACCACTCCATCAAACCACAAAACCACCCCATCAAATCACAAAACCACCGCATCAAACCACAAAACCACCGAATCAAACCACAGAATCACAAAACCACTGCATCAAACCACAAAACCACCGAATCAAACCACAAAACCACCGCATCAAACCACAAAACCACCGAATCAAACCACAAAACCACTCCATCAAACCACAAAACCACCGAATCAAACCACAGAATCACAAAACCACCGCATCAAACCACAAAACCACCCCATCAAACCACAAAACCACTCCATCAAACCACAAAACCACTCCATCAAACCACAAAACCACCCCATCAAATCACAAAACCACCGCATCAAACCACAAAACCACCGAATCAAACCACAGAATCACAAAACCACTGCATCAAACCACAAAACCACCGAATCAAACCACAAAACCACCGCATCAAACCACAAAACCACCGAATCAAACCACAAAACCACTCCATCAAACCACAAAACCACCGAATCAAACCACAGAATCACAAAACCACCGCATCAAACCACAAAACCACTCCATCAAACCACAAAACCACCGCATCAAACCACAAAACCACCGAATCAAACCACAAAACCACCGAATCAAACCACAAAACCACTCCATCAAACCACAAAACCACCGAATCAAACCACAGAATCACAAAACCACCGCATCAAACCACAAAACCACCGCATCAAACCACAAAACCACCGAATCAAACCACAAAACCACCGAATCAAACCACAAAACCACTCCATCAAACCACAAAACCACCGAATCAAACCACAGAATCACAAAACCACCGCATCAAACCACAAAACCACCGCATCAAACCACAGAATCACAAAACCACCGCATCAAACCACAAAACCACTCCATCAAACCACAAAACCACCGCATCAAACCACAAAACCACCGAATCAAACCACAAAACCACCGAATCAAACCACAAAACCACTCCATCAAACCACAAAACCACCGAATCAAACCACAGAATCACAAAACCACCGCATCAAACCACAAAACCACTCCATCAAACCACAAAACCACCGAATCAAACCACAAAACCACCGAATCAAACCACAGAATCACAAAACCACCGAATCAAACCACAGAATCACAAAACCACCGAATCAAACCACAGAATCACAAAACCACCGCATCAAACCACAAAACCACTCCATCAAACCACAAAACCACCGCATCAAACCACAAAACCACCGCATCAAACCACAAAACCACCGAATCAAACCACAAAACCACTCCATCAAACCACAAAACCACCGAATCAAACCACAGAATCACAAAACCACCGCATCAAACCACAAAACCACTCCATCAAACCACAAAACCACCGAATCAAACCACAGAATCACAAAACCACCGAATCAAACCACAAAACCACCGCATCAAACCACAAAACCACCGAATCAAACCACAAAACCACAGCAAAAAAACACAAAAACACCAGAAAAAACACCAGAAAAACACAAAAACCCCGCATAAAACCACAAAAACGTCTCGGGTTACTTACGTAACCCATGTTCTCTGAATAGGGAACGAGACGCTGCACAGTTGACGCAATGGGAACACCCCCAGGTGTGACGATTGTCTGAAGCTCATATAGAATCACGTCAATTCATTGGCTGATGGCGTGAGATACCGCCCCTACGTCATACGTGATTGACATAGACCCGCGCTCGTGCCATCTTACCCCCAGATTTTCCTGTTGAAGAAGCAGGTCGACAGCGTGAGGAGCTTGGCAGCGGACGTAGCGTCTCGTTCCCTACTCAGAGAACATGGGTTACGTAAGTAACCCGAGACGTTCTCATTCATAGGTTCACTCAACGCTGCGTAGCTGACGCAATGGGAACGATATACCACACACGCCAAGCTAACACGATGTCAAGTCTGGCCCATTACAGACCAGAACACTAAAGCACAGCTGGCTCAAACAGAAAGAACCTGGGAGCCAGGAGCCGTGTTCACATCAAGGTTATAGAACCTCACAAAAGTATGGGGAGAGATAGCTTCCCTAACCCAGTCGGAAATCGTGTGCTTTGATGCGGCTAGCCCTCTGCGGCCTGCACCAAAACACACCAGCAACTGTAGGGACTTACGCCACTGACTGGAATGACTTGACCAGCCCAGGAGCGAACTCAATGCAGGACTCGCTGACAGAGAGAGCCTGCAAGTCCCCTACAAGCTTTAAAGAGGCCAATGCCAACAAAAGAGTGACCTTTAGCATCAGAATCCTCTCGGGAGCTGACTCTAGAGGCTCAAAAGGAGGCTCCATCAGCCCCTTCAGGACAACAGAAAGGTCCCAAGAAGGGATACTAGGAGGACGAACTGGCCTCAAGTGCTTAACTCCACGCATAAATGAGGCAACCAAATGATGTCTACCCAATGGGACATCATCTGATTCTCTTCGAGGAGCAATAGCCGCAACATAGACTCTCAAGGTGGTAGTGGCCGTTCCAGCCGAAAAACGTATCTTGCAGGAACTCCAGCACTGAACCAACTGGGCAGCTGACTGGGTCCACAGCATGAGCCAAGCACCAGGATTCAAAAACCTTCCATTTGGAGGAATAGAGCCTCTTAGTGGAAAGGACCCTGGCACTATTAATGGTCTCACGGACTCCATCCAAGAGACCAAAGGCTATGGGCAACCTCTGATCGGCCATACCCACAACTTCCAGATCTCTGGACGTGGGTCCCAAATTCTGCCCTGGAGCTGACACAATAGGTCTTTCCTGATTGGAATCTCCCATGGATCGCCTTCCAGAAGGGAGACCAACTCCGAGAACCACGTCTGGGAAGGCCAGAACGGGGCTACTAGGAGAAGGTGGACTCCGCACGTCTTCACCCTGCGCAAGACCGGAGGGAAAGCATATAGTTTCATGTCCGGCCAGGGATGTGCTAGCGCATCTATCCCCAGAGAGGTAGGGTAAAAAAGGAAGAACGAAAGGGGGCATTGGGTCAACTCCTGAGACGCAAAGAGGTCCACCTCTGCCGCTCTTAGTAGGCGGAGAGATGGCCAGGAGGGACAAATACCCAGGGACTTCATCCACCAGACAAACGGTCTCATATGGAGCAGCCCCAAGGGAAGAACCGGGGAAGCCGCTGCCATGAGGCCTAGGAGACTGCGACACAGGCCCACTGACACGTGACGACTTAGCCTGAAGCGGGCCGAACACGACTTGATTCTTTCGACCCGAGCAGGAGCCAGACGGGCCTGCATCAAGGTCGAGTCCAGACAGACCCCCAAAAATGTGAGCACGCTCTTCTGGCTATTCAGTCGGAGGCCAAGTGCGCAAAGGTGGAGAAGGAGAGAGTCCCTGTGACGAACCTGTAGCTATGTTTTAAAAAATGTACAATATTTGACTATTTTGGCACATTTTCTGAGGTTTGCTTTTCTGCTTCTTCTGGAACTGAACATTGTAATTATAATTGTGTGGGTGTTGATATCAGAGCGTGCTTTGTGTGTGTGTTTGTGCTGAGAAATGTTTGTGTTTTTCATTTTAAATCTGAAACTGCACAAAAATAAAAATGCATCAAAATTAATGTTGTTTCTAATCATAGACATTAATAAACTCAAAACATGATTAGCATTTAGAATATGGAAAGCAACAGATTTTTGCGTTTTTTCATTAATTCATTAATGATTTTTTGGTAGTTATAGTCAGGACTGATGTGTGTGTGTGTGTGTGTGTGTGTGTGTGAGTGTGTGTGTGTGTGTGTGTGTGTGTGTGTGTCTCTGTGTGTGTGTTTGTGTGTGTGTGTCTCTGTGTGTGTGTCTCTCTCTCTGTGTGTGTGTATCTCTCTGTGTGTGTGTCTCTCTGTGTGTGTGTGTGTGTGTGAGTGTGTGTGTGTGTGTGTCTCTGTGTGTGTGTTTGTGTGTGTGTGTCTCTGTGTGTGTGTCTCTCTCTCTGTGTGTGTGTGTCTCTGTGTGTGTGTATCTCTCTCTGTGTGTGTGTCTCTGTGTGTGTATCTCTCTGTGTGTGTGTCTCTCTGTGTGTGTGTGTGTGTGTGTGTGTCTCTGTGTGTGTGTGTGTGTGTGTGTGTGTGTGTGTGTGTGTGTGTGTGTGTGTGTGTGTGAGTGTGAGGCGCTCACGTTCACTGAAGACGAAGTCACTCTTGATGTCGAAGGGTTGAATCTGAATGTCGTAGATGGAGACGGTGATTCCCTTCTGATGGTCGCTGGAGATCAGCGTGAGCGTCTGCTGAGCCGAGCAAACGAACGAGCGTCCGGCCGGAGTCACCAGAGCAGAGAGATGGTGTGTGCTGGCCGTGTGTTTCCCCGCTGCGCACACACACACAGAGAGAGAGAGAGACACACACACAGAGAGAGAGAGACACACACACACACACACACACACACACAGAGAGAGAGAGACAGACACACACACACACACACACACACACACACACACAGAGAGAGAGAGAGACACACACAGACAGAGAGAGAGAGACACACACACACAGAGAGAGAGACACACACACACACACACACACACAGAGAGAGACACACACACACAGACACACACACAC
>CM041802.1:44657878-44672878 GCA_023376895.1 Aspiorhynchus laticeps
ATGCCTCGACCCGCTGATTTAAAATCCAACAATCAAATAATTCATAGATTTATGTTCATAATTTTCACGACTCATGCATGTGATGAGGTGCAGCAGGCGAGCTCGGAATATAGAAAAGCTCACATTCAGCAGATATAAATATTGCATTATATTGATTTTGTCAAGAAAAAAGATGATTGAACACTGATGTGTGTTACTGTACTCTGATGTTACAGCCCTCTGATCAGCATTATATTACTATAATTAAAAATATTTTTGGTTTGACTGTATATGTTTATGATATATGAATATTATAGAGCTCTGCAGCTTTAGATGGATGTCATCTTTGAGATGGACTTGTGCTATATGTGTTTCACATCTTGTGTTTACCTGTCATGTCATCTCAAAAAAAAAAATTATATATACTGTATATATATTACATTTATTTATTTGTTTTTATATACGTTTTGCCCGTGTTTTGAATACTACTCATTGATTTTAGGGCAGACTGGGGCTAGTTGTCACAGCGGGCTTAATTAAAAAAAATAATAATTAAGTCAATTTCTTACAAACTTATGTGATTTGATAAAATACATAATGAAATATAATCATATATGGGTAACTGAGAAATTACAATAAGCTTCAAGCTACACATTAATGAGATTAATACAACACTAATACTTGAATGTCACTGTTAATCATTGAGTGTTTGTAATAACTAATAATGTGGATTTTGGTCAAATAATGAGGCAGAAATATGTTATTAGTAACATTTATGTGGAAGATACACTGTTACAACTTCTGTGTGGCGTAAAGAAACAATGTAACTAATTACTGCTGACAGAAAGTAACAAGTAAAGTAACGATGTTACTTTTGAAAGGAGTAACTAGTAATGAGTAATATATTACATTATTTGAGTAACTAGCTCAACACTGGGGTAGATGCGTATCATATACACGCCAAAGTCAATTTTTGCATATCAATACCACGAGTTTTTGTTTTTATTCGGCGTACTATTTATACGCACTTTCATGAGACCTAGGTAATAAAATATGAGAAGAAACTGCATCAGAACAAATTCATCTTGATAATGTCAGATAACTTTGATAGAAAGTTATGTAATGAATTTAAGACACAATTAGATAAAACCAATTTAGCTGCAATCACCAAGCAATGCTTCGTTTAGTTCAGTCTGTGTGTAAAAGATCATATTAGCAATTAAAGAAAAACATGATCAGGTCAAAGTGTCTGAATCATTTTTGATCCGCTAGTCCACTGTATGAAGAATTTCTGGGTGTAATATGTCACGGTTGACTTTATATTGCTCTCCTCACTTACATAAATTAACTAGTGTTCTGCACCCAACAAATATTAAAAATGATATCTGCTGTCTGAATGATGTTTGGTTTGACTGTAACTACATATCATTGTGATAAATGCTTTGGATAAAGTGTCTGCTAAATGAATAAATGACATGAAACTAGTATTGTTTGTTGTCACAGCACTAGTTAGTAGGTTAGTGCTCATCACAGACTCCTCAGACATCAGGAGCAGCTTTAAACTGAAAGTCAAACTCACACTTGACCGCACTGATGCTGTCGATGCTCGGCTTGCTCCCTACTTGAGGGTGCTTGTTTCCCAGGGGAAAGGTCTCTGACCTTGGGATGCCGCGGCCGGGCGCTTCTGGAGCCTCCGGAGACTCTCTGCCGCTCCTCTTGATCTCTGGAAAGGTGAATCTCCTCAACAGCCGGAGGGTGCTCGGAGATCTGGAGCCGGGCTCAAACCTGGCTTTGCTCTTGCGTAACGGCTTGAGAGTACTAGTCGGCAAACTGCACCTCTTCTGATAGTAACGCTCATCAAGTCTTCTGATGGGCGCGTCCCGCGCCCAGCGTTTCTCGTTTGCTTCTCCTTTGCTGAACGGAGTTAATAAAATGCTAAGAGGACTAGAAGCGGGTGCACAACTCGAGGGTGAGTAAAACAGCGGAGGCAGGTGATGCTCTCTGTGTTTCTGAGGAGGTTTTGGGGTGAAAACACCAGAGAACATCCGGCCTCGTGGTGATGAAGCTTCACCGTCCCTTTCGTATTCCTCAATGGAGTCCATCGACTGGATCCGGGAACTGATGGCAAGTCGAGTCCAGTCCTGGAGAGGCTTCTCCTCATCTCTGATGCTCACAGCGGAGAGCTTCTCAGCGAGTGCATCGCCGTCGTGAACTCTCCTGGAGTGACTCCGAAGCGCCTGCAAGCAGTCAGTGTGTCTGAGATACCTGGCCACCTCTGCTGCAGAGTTGCCCACCTTGTTTTGCCGGTCGATCTGGAGACCCAGCCGTTTAAAAGCACGCACCAGGAACTCCACGACGGCCGAGTGTCCGGCCACGGCGGCGTACATGAGCGCGGTGTTTCCCCAAGCGTCCGCCGCCTCGGGATCCGCGCCGTTCTTCACCAGGATCTTCACCGCGTCCAGGTGTCCCATCTCGCAGGCGTAGCTCAGCGCCGTGCGTCCGGTCTCGTCCGGGAGATTCGCATTCGCGCCCTTCTGCAACAGAAGATTGACAAACCTGCATCTCGCAGACGAGTCCTGGAGGAACACGGCGGAGATCAGCGGCGTCTGCGCGCCTTCCGTCTCCGAGTCGATGATTTTCCCATCCAGAGCGTCGAGGACGAACCTGGCGAGGTGGATCTTGTCGTTGGAGATGGCGTCCAGAAGGATTCTGGAGCCGCACTTGTCTGAGTGCTTGAGCATGTTTCCTGATGGAGGCTGATGGAGATCTGCTTTATACCGCTGCGCTTTGGAGTTTCCACGACAACGTGAATCTCATCATCACACTTATTGTTCGTAAGTGCATGTGTATTAATGTGCTGATTTTAATAAGGGCTTCAGAGAAACACGCCGACTGAGCCGTATGAATATGAATACACACAATTATTGACTGGAGCGCTGCTGTTCTTTGAGACAGCTGTCTTCTTCATGGATAAATCACACATTTGCAGTCTTGCACATCGAACATTACGTTCAGAGACGGTGCTGTAGGTGTTTTGTTTGACAGGTATCAGTGAAGTCTTGCTCAGTGAAGTTTCGACACACTATTTCCCTTTTTTAATACTGTAAAGCTGCTTTGACACAATCTGCATTGTAAAAAGCGCTGTATATATATATAACGGTGCCTTGACTCTGTCTTTGCCATCTACATACTCAACAGAGAAGACCACTGACAGTCTCTTATGAAAATTAACCATGGTTTTACTACAAAGGAAACCAAAAAACATGGTTTTGCTACAGTTTAACCATGGTATCTGTTAGGGTCTTGGCCGAAGCCGAACAAAATGAAACACTGGGCCGAATACCAAACACGGTTTTTCACATTTTTCCCCCATGAAAGCCTATTTTGCCATTTTTTCACTATTGCATAAATTAAAGAGCCAAAATGTGATTTTTACTGTTTTGTCCTGCTTTTCAAATAAAAAAAATCGATTACAAAACAACTATTAAAAATATTTTGTAACATTTTGTAACATTCTAGCAGACATTATACCAACAAAGCACAACTTAACTTAAAATTAATAAGTTACTAATAATATTTTTTGGCCATTTTTGGGACCCCTTCTTGTATTTTTTACTGTACAAATAAATGCAGCCTTTCTGAGACTTCTTTTAAAACATTATAATATATTACAAATCCCAATTTGAACACAATGTGTGAATGTTATAATAAATGTATAGAGCTGTTATTATTATTATTATCTTATTTTTTATTTTATTTTACAGAACAACAGTAAAATTTCAATACTAACATTTATGAATGTTGATGGAGTTGTGGATTTTATTTTGGCAGAAACCCGAAGATCTGCTTCTTTTTGTTGACAACAGCAGATATTTAAATGATTCTCATTATGAATTTGGGAAGATGTTTGACGCACGTATCACATTGTCACGTCTTTAAAAAAATGACTGAGGAGTTACAATGTATCAGCGCAGATTTTTCTCACGCTTTGGACTCTGAACCCTGGAGCTCATGCAGCGCTGCTTGAACACATGCAGTCCGTTGTAACGATGAGATTGAGACAGAGGCGTGCGGATCCAAATGCAGTTTTAATATAATAAAGAGTAGGGGAGAGTGGGGCACAAAGTAACACTTTTTGGCTTTCTCAAATCGTGTAAATCCACTTCGTGTTCAGAGTATAATTTTTTTTATCCACAGTAATTTCACACTTGTCTAGTACTAATATGTCGCTTTGTTTCATAAATACAGTGTATACGTGTTTCTTTATTTACCCTCAAAAAGTGGAAGTGAAATGTGACAACATGCCCCGTAGGTGGGGTACATTGTAACAGCTGAGGGGCACGTTGTAACATGACCATATGACAGCCTAAAATGTTATCTGATCTCATGAAAAAAATATACAAGACAAACTAAAATATTTTGTCAATAAAATAAAATGGTTATTTATTTTAAATAAAATAATGGCATTTTTTAATAATTAAAAGTAATCTGATTTTTGAGTTTGACAATGAACATATTGCAACCATGCATGGGACGGCCATAAACGAGCCAAAATACTTCACACGTCTAGAAATAATAATTTCTGAACATTAATCAATGATTGTCAGTCTTTATTCACCTGTTTCTCATTAAAATGTTATAAAGTAAATAGTGTGAATTACATGGCTGATGTCATTAAATAGCGCGGCAGGGCAGATTGTAACGCAGTGTGACAACTTACCCCGTCTGCGCTACTTTAATTTAAAACCTAGTGTCTTCTGCTAGTTATCGAAGTATTAAAAAAACGATCTAAACTGATAAATAACAGATTGGAGATTAAAATCATAGCAGATTTGTCTCATTTTAAATTAGTAATAAAAACTGAGATGAAAAATTTACTTAAGCCAGAAATATAATTTTACTATGGTAAAATAAATGTTCAGCGATATCTTCAAAAGACTTTTGAATTTTGGCACACTTTTGTTCTCTATATAATGTTGATATGGTAACTAGTAAATACTGTAAATTTGGTTATGCTAGCATGTGTGGAAATATAAAAAAAACGTGTGTTACAACTAACCCGCGTTACTGTGTGCCCCGCGCTCCCCTAGTCACATAGGTAGAGGTCATATACCAGTAGAACAGTATCCAAATGGGCAAGACAAACAGGACATCCAGGTAGGGATGGCAGACGTGAAACTGACGTTTCGACACGGTGTCGAGATCCCGAAGCGCAGATGTTTCGAAACACTGCTCCGAAGCGTGATTCGAAACACTCATGTCACGTGACTAAGACGATTCGAAGCATAGGGCGTGTCACGAGTGTTTGGAGGCGTGGCATACCTGCCAAGTCTGTGTTTGATTGACAGGGTCGGGAACCAATCACACAATTGCACATCTGTCTCAACCTAACTCCCACAAAGTATAAAAGAGGAGTTAACGCATCTTCACTTCGTGGGTTTTTGTGAGAGGAGAGATATAGTGATATTTATAGTGTAATTTGGTTAATTATATTTAGGCTACATTAAAAGTTATTATTAAGATATTGATAGATAGACATTGACAGATAATTGTCCCTTGTGAGAGGATTTGTTCAAAGGCTGGAGATATTCTATGTAAAAAAAGAAGTAGTCCATCAACAGCAGAACAATACATTTTTTTTAAATAAAAATTGTATATGTAAAAAAAAAAATCAAGACATTGTGGCTTGATGTATTTTACCATCTATTTTTCATTACCAAAATAACACTTATTTATTCACAAAGAGTTCAAGATGTCAGACCGATGTTTCAACACATTACAATAAAAACACACATTTTAATTGTTTATTATAACTTTGTGAAGATGCCTGCTTCACCCAGGATTCGAACCCAAGGAGACGGCACACTAACCACCCCCCCAAATCACTTGATGGATCGACTAACACAACATACGTTATAACTCGTCAATTCACTAACTGTTTCTTTGTCGACGCTGTTTCAGAGCAATACTTGAAAGTGACCACTAGGTGTCACAGTAGAGACGGGTGTCGAGGTGACCACTAGGTGTCACCGTAGAGACGGGTGTCGAGGTGACCACTAGGTGTCACCGTAGAGACGGGTGTCGAGATGACCACTAGGTGTCACCGTAGAGACGGGTGTCGAGATGACCACTAGGTGTCACCGTAGAGACGGGTGTCGAGATGACGACTAGGTGTCACCGTAGAGACGGGTGTCGAGATGACCACTAGGTGTCACCGTAGAGACGGGTGTCGAGATGACCACTAGGTGTCACCGTAGAGACGGGTGTCGAGATGACCACTAGGTGTCACCGTAGAGACGGGTGTCGAGGTGACCACTAGGTGTCACCGTAGAGACGGGTGTCGAGATGACCACTAGGTGTCACCGTAGAGACGGGTGTCGAGATGACCACTAGGTGTCACCGTAGAGACGGGTGTCGAGATGACCACTAGGTGTCACCGTAGAGACGGGTGTCGAGATGACCACTAGGTGTCACCGTAGAGACGGGTGTCGAGGTGACCACTAGGTGTCACCGTAGAGACGGGTGTCGAGATGACCACTAGGTGTCACCATAGAGACGTGTGTCGAGGTGACCACTAGGTGTCACCGTAGAGACGGGTGTCGAGATGACCACTAGGTGTCACCGTAGAGACGGGTGTCGAGATGACCACTAGGTGTCACCGTAGAGACGGGTGTCGAGATGACCACTAGGTGTCACCGTAGAGACGGGCGTCGAGATGACCACTAGGTGTCACCGTAGAGACGGGTGTCGAGATGACCACTAGGTGTCACCGTAGAGACGGGTGTCGAGATGACCACTAGGTGTCACCGTAGAGACGGGTGTCGAGATGTTTCGAAGCCTCGACACATTTGCTTCGACTGCTTCAGTGTTTCACGAAGCCTCGCTCTGCCCACCACTAACGACAAGGCAGGATTATCAACCTGGAAACAGAAAACGCTTGGTACTATATGCAGACGGATCTAACAATACTCAGCCCAGAATGCTGGGTGAGCGTGGCTTAAATAGTGTCCAGGTTATTGGAAGCAGGTGAGGGTGTAATCAATGAGCATGATGGGTAATGGAGTCCAAGATGAAGTCCATATGGTGTATGTGTTTGGCGGCCTGTGGTGGTGAGCCAGGAGACCGACCGTGACACCGTGCGTGTATTAGAAAACATAACATTCTGCAGTTTATTTACTAATCGTTTGAAGCCATTTGGTGATTTCAATCATTCAGTAACCAGCATCAACGACCTCGTCCTCTTCTCATCATGAGACAGTCTCTCGCTGTCGGTGCTTGTAATGTGTTTTGCGTCTTTCTCTGACAGTTTTAAATACTTTCACACTGCAGACACGTTTGCTGCATTAGTGCACAAATCTATTTGATCGCATCGGTACAAATTATTCGGTCTTTTCGCTTATTCAAAGTTTTTTTTGCTATTTTCGGCTGAACATTCGGTGCATCCCTAGTATTTGTAGTAAAACTGTAGGGAGCTAGTTGTAACACACATGGTTTAAATATTTCCACACATGCAAGCATAACTAAATTTACAGTATTGACTAGTTGCCATATCAACACTCTATAAACGAGAAAAATGTGCACCAAAATTCAAAAATCTTTTGAAGATATCAATGAACATTAATTTTAATATGGCAAAAGTAAATTTCTGGCTGAAGTCAATTTTCATCTCAGTTTTTAGTATTCATTTAAAATGAGACAAATCTGCTCGAATCTCCAATCTGTTATTTAGTTCTTTAATGCTTCGTTAAGACGACACTAACTAGTTGTGCGTCAATTTAAAAACGTTACACATAAGTTCATAGAGGTCAAAAATGTCAAAAAACTCATAAAAACTTGAAGCTAAGTTTGGTCATTTTAAAGAAGACTCTTGATAGATTATTGTTGAACTTCAAAAAGTTGTAAAAAATTGAAACCAAAAAAGTTATAGAGGCTTAAGTTTATGAAAATGATTCATGCGCAATTTTTTAAAACATGTTCAACTGAAAAATTGCTAGAAAATCAAAGCCATTAATCTAAAGTTGTGTTCCAAATTTGAGGTTGATATCTCAAAAAATTAGCTTTTAGTAAGATTTTGATAATTTTCATTATAAGCAGAAAACAGGGAAAATGTGAGTATTTGCTTTAAAGGCCAAACCTGAGAAAATACCACCATCTCGTAAATTATTATTTTTTTTAATTTTAATTTTGAAGCCTTGCCAACTAAAGCCTATTAACAAAAACTGCATCATTTTATAGTTAAATGTCCCTGGGGTTAAAAACGGCCGTTTTAATGAGGACATTTTGTCCTTAAGGTCAAGTGTTACTTTTTTTGTACCTAGTGTAAAATAAATGTATAAAAGGAAATGCATGTGAAATATTAAAATTCTAATAAAAATGCACACTTGTGCCTAAATGTATGCAATTGGCATTAACAGGCAAAATTATATACAGTATACAGAAAAAGACAAAAATGTCCATAAGGATGCACAAGGGTTGAATTCCAGTTATGTTATTAGAACTATTAGAGCTATTATATGACACTAGCGATGTAATTTACATTATTTACTTTTATGAATCTTAATGAGAAGCGGGTGAATAAAGACTGACAGCCAATGTTTAATGTTCAGAAATTATTATTATTTCAAGAAATGTACAGTATTTTGTCTGGTTTATGTGTTTGGTGCTCTGTGGAGGGAGGGGAGTGTATCTGTGTGTGTTTTTTTAATGTTTATTCATTTATTTGCACACATATTGTTATGAAATATACTGTTGTGATCAGGGCCGTCCTAAGCATGGGTGCAATGTGTTTATTATCAAACTCCAAAATTATTTTACATTAAAAATTAAAAAAAATATTTTTAATTCTTTATAAAATGCCATTATTTTATTTAATAATTTTATTGTATTGACAAAATATTTTAGTTTTTCTTGCATATTTTTCATCATCAGATCAGATCATATTTTAAGCTGTTATATGGTAATGTTACAACGCGCCTCTCAGATGTTACAATGTACTCTCCCTACGGGGCATGTTGTCACATTTCACTCTTTTGGGGTAAATAAAGAACAATGTATACACTGTAATAAACAAAGCAGCATATTTGTACTAGACAAGTGTGAAATTAATATGCATACAATTTTTACACTGAACCCCACGTGGATTTACACAAACTGAGAAAGTGTCTTAAAATGGTAAGATTTACACGTTTCCGTTATTAAAATACTTTGTTAGTGACCCGCCTTTATTTACTACTTATTTAATAATAAATAATATCTAAAAGATGTTCACCTTATCAGCAATACTGCATAAATTTAGTTTAAAACAATTGAAATACTATTTGGCCAGTGTAAACTATATATCTGATAACTATTTTAAACAGTTTTTGTTTTTATCTTGATATATTTATTCTAAAACATAACAAGGATATTGGATGATTTTTAGCAATAAAAATTAATGTATGGCACAAATGGCATTTATAATCCGTATCTCATATTTCCTTACTGTCTTTAATCTCTGACGGGGTTAAACACACGTCACGTGGATGGAATATGCATATAAATGATATGCAAATGAGGTTATGCATAATAATACTAGGTGTTGTAAGCTCCATATATGGTGATTTCTGGGAGGAGTCACAATCTTCCCCTGATCGGGATTAATAAAGGGATTTTTGAGCAGGTTCTGATGTACACTGTAAAAAATAAGTGTAATTTTAACTGTAATATTTTGTAAAAATGCTACTAATAAAAAAATGTTAATAGGCACTATGTACTATATACAGGGAAAAACTGTAAAAGATCTAACCACACATTTCATGTAATTTTACAGTAAAATGCTGTTAATTGTACAGTTTTTAGAAGTTAAAATAACAAATCAATGTATAATTTACTGATATTAGACTGATATTCCCTGCGTGACACGCCGCATTTGTTTAAATAATCATGTTTTTTAATAGTTTTTGTTATCAGTTATGTACATTTGGGCTTTATGTTACATCTTCTGCTGTTTAATGAAAGTTTACAGCATTATTTAAGTATCATGTGTGTTATTATGTGTGTTTAGTGTTTGCATTAATGATTCTAGATATTAATATATATACTTCTGCTTGTGGTGAAGCTAGCTTTGATATTTCATATCTCTTTTATCATCTGCATTATTATGATGGTTGTCAGTATGTTAAAGGCACAAAACAGATATTAATATCAGTGTGTTGTTGAATTTACTGGTTTACATTCAAATTTCCTTGTTTGTAAATTACAGTTTTATACTGTAAATTTTACAGTATTTCTGTATTATTCTGGCAACCACAGCTGCTGAAATTATTGTAAAAACTACAGATTTTTTTTACAGTGTACGCATGGTTGTATAAATCTGAAAACTTTTACACTTTTAGGATGAAAAAAACGGAGAGTTTTATAAATGATCTGAATTTATGGTTTATGAATCATTATTCAGATCGGCACTTTTGAGCGGGTTGGCGAATCCTCTTATGATTTCTGTTTTTTTATTAAACAGTACAAACCATTAAGACAGCCCTGCTGAAAACACAATAGAAAATGTAATGGGTTTAATGGTTATAATGGGAATTGCATTGGTTTTAATGGAAACTATAATGGTGTCTACTGGTATGTGATGGATTCTATTGGTGGGATGTTAAAGCTTATTGGGAAAATGCCCAAAACACAATAGAAAATGTAATGGGTTTAATGGTTATAATGGGAATTGCATTGGTTTTAATGGAAACTATAATGGTGTCTACTGGTATGTGATGGATTCTATTGGTGGGATGTTAAAGCTTATTGGGAAAATGCCCAAAACACACTAGAAAATGTAATGGGTTTAATGGTTATAATGGGAATTGCATTGGTTTTAATGGAAGCTATAATGGTGTCTACTGGTATGTGATGGATTCTATTGGTGGGATGTTAAAGCTTATTGGGAAAATGCCCAAAACACAATAGAAAATGTAATGGGTTTAATGGTTATAATGGGAATTGCATTGGTTTTAATGGAAGCTATAATGGTGTCTACTGGTATGTGATGGATTCTATTGGTGGGATGTTAAAGCTTATTGGGAAAATGCCCAAAACACACTAGAAAATGAATTTTATAATGGTTTTACTTGAAAAAGCTAATGGTTCATACTGGTATTTTAATGGAAACCATTGGAATTTCTGTGATGGTTTCTATTGTTATTTTAGCAGGGAGTACAGTTATAAAAACAAAACAAAGAAAAAGTACACAAATACAAATCCCATAAGAAAATTAACAATTTTTTTAATATAAATAACCAGTTTTCACTGCTTTAGGATTCACAGACGTTTAGATAGTTTCCATATACTCGTCTAAATCGACTCTAAATAAAGAAAATACAGATTTTTGATTCTGTACGTTACATTTAACCAGCAGTAAACACATTAATTATGTTATATTTTCCTATATTCTCTTTCGAATACTCAAACAATCCAAAGAAATCATCTTTTGACATGCTCTGACATTTGTGTTTTTCAGTATCTTAAATACATTAAAACAGAAAAGTCACTTTCAAAAGGAGAACATTATTAATAAATCTGATTAAAATGTCTCTGTGTTAAAAAGTGAATGAATCGTCCTCACTTATGTTATAATAACATCCATAAGCTTTGTGTGAAATGTGGAGAAACTCATTAATCTGTTGTTTGATGTCTTCATATTTTTTATGGTTTTCAAGGGTGTAGAGTTTAGTAGACATGATTCTATCAATATCACACACTATGAAATTATGAATTTTGATCACTACACAATTATTTATCATGTATGTCCCACCAATGCCAAAATTAAACCAGTTTAACATTATTAAAAATACACACTGAGAGACAAATTCAGTCTTTTTGCATAAAATACTAAACTGTTTGTTCAGAAAAAGTTGACGTTTTTTTAAACATATTTCCAATATCTGAGGTTTCACGACTCAAAACTCACATGAAACCCTTTTAATATTGAATAAAGCATAATAATCAATACTTGAGATGATCACAGCGTCAATAAACAGAGCTGTTTTCATTTAACACCTGGGATAATTTATTGGTACACATACTATAAAACAGTATTAAAGTAGCAGGATAACAACAGTATTTTTGAGTATTTTCATTGCTAGAAGTTTGACAAATACGATATATATTTATAAATACAAAAGCATGGTTCATTGAGAAGCTACAGAAAGCTCAGGAGACAAATGAATAGAAAGCTGCAAAAATAATCCCACAAACTATAATATTAGAGCAAAAATCTACATCGTGGACACAACAGAAAACATTCAACTAGTGCAAAAAGCTTCTAAGAAACCAAATGTAGTCTTAAACTACTCGCTATAATATATTTATATATGCATCTTTATATAAATAACCCCTTATTTTGGCATTTATCATGTCAAATAATAATTTAAACGTCCTACGTGACATATAGTGGCACATTTGTAAGCGATGGAGATTTAAAGCACTTTGCTTTCACACGAGATATAACACATGATGCAAAGAAAAAGAAGGGAATAAAAACGACACACAACCAATATACATATAATCTCAAAAGCCCTCGAATAAAACCACACACCAGCGTTTCTGTCTCGTTTTCCAGCACAAATATCTAAACATCCTTGCATTGATGCATTTATTGGAGACGCAAAACGACACAAGTCTTGTTTTATGAAAAATACGACAAGTTTAAGCTTAAAACTCAGAAAAGGCTCAGAAATAAGTTTTTCTGAGCATCGGCATATTTCTTTCACATTTTAACATGATACAGTTTTCAACAAGACTTAATACACTATAATGCCAAAAGTATTGGCACCCCTTCTAATGAACAGGTTTGACTACTTTAGTAATTTCTATGAGTACAAATCTTAATGTTAAAGCATATAATGATATTCTAGGAAATTGTGTGCTTCTAATATTATAGCAACAGTTTGGACTCTTTTCTATTCTAACATGACAATGTCTCTGTGTATAAGACAAGGTTCAAAAAGAAAATGATTGATTGAGTCAGTGTGGAAGAACTTGACTGGTCTGCATAAAACCAAGTCCTAATCCCAGTTTAACACCTCTGGTGTGACTGTAAATGCAGACCTTGAGCCAAAAACTCATCACCAAACACCAATGACTTGTACATATGGGTTCAGTCATTTTAGACACTTACAAAACTGTTGCTACAGAGATGAAATACAATTTTTAAATACATGAATTATGTTCCCATCGTTGTTGCCACAGATTTGGAAGAGCATCTGTTCTAAAGAAGGGGGTGCCAATACTTTTGTCTATATAGTGTATGTATAAATCATTGGTGTTTGGTGATGAGTTTTTGTGCATTTACAGTCACACCAGAGGTGTTAAACTGGGATTAGGACTTGGTTTTATGCAGACCAGTCAAGTTCTTCCACACTGACTCAATCAATCATTTTCTTTTTGAACCTTGTCTTATACACAGAGACATTGTCATGTTAGAATAGAAAAGAGTCCAAACTGTTGCTATAATATTAGAAGCACACAATTTCCTAGAATATCATTATATGCTTTAACATTATGATTTGTACTCATAGAAATTACTAAAGTAGTCAAACCTGTTCATTAGAAGGGGTGCCAATACTTTTGGCAATATAGTGTATCTTTTTGATTGTCATCTTGCCGTTTAGTTATTTTTACCGGTCGAAACAAGACAAAAGTGCCTAAGAACATGATTTATTTCGCAGCACACAATCACCTCGCTTTAAAACAAGTACAAATGGATTAAACCTGAAAATAAAAGAACACAAGTTCAGCGTCGTGTCGAATAGAAAGCAATGGTTTGCGTCTTGTCCTGGATTCTCACCATTCACAAATTGCTTTAAAACCTCTAAAATGAAACAACACTTGGGTAAAACGATGGTAAAAACGTACGTGATCTCGTGTGATCTGGCTTCCAGACGCGTCTACATTCGTAGTGTACAGAGCTCTGCTACATGGTCAAAGATCCTGGACATCTATCACATATAAAGTGCTCAGGACACGTTCGCCTGACTCTGCTACGGTTAACTAGCTCAGTTAAAGGGACAGTGCACCCAAAAATGAACAGTCTGTCATCATTTACTCATCCTCAAGTAGATCCAAACCTGTATGAATGTGTTTGTTCTGAACACAAAGGAAGATGTTTTGAAGAAAGTTTGTAATCAGGCTGTTTTGGGACACCATTGACTTCAATAGTAGGAGAAAAAATACTATGTAAGTCAATGGTGCCCCAGAACTGCTCTGTTTCCCTCATTCTTCAGAATATCTTCCTTTGTGTTCAGAACAAACACATTCATACAGGTTTGGAACGACATGATGAGAGACTGTTAATTTTTGGGTGCACTGTCCCTTTAAGATACGACTTGAGAAGTTCACAAACAACACTTTAGAGTTGGCTGCAGCACTGCTGCTGATGAAGATGATGATGATGTATAAAATCGTGTTCGCCGCCTCCTCCGGAGCTGGTCTGAGCAGTGTGGGCGGAGCTACGGTAAGAGCCGGATTGGCTGGACGCCGCTGCAGAGGAGGAGTTATGGCCGGTGGGCGGGGCTAGAGCTGAGGTAGGGAGAATGGGCGGGGCTTACAGACTGCAGGGGTTCTGGATGAAGCACAGATGAAGACGCTTCGCTTCAGTCGACGGATGGAGCGCTTACACCACCGTGGCTGGTCTGCGGTCCATGTCCTCCTCCAGCTTCACCATCTTCTGCATGTCTTTGGCCTGGAGAACCACAGTCAATGATTTAAAATGCTGGCAGAATGAGTGTGAATGCACACGGGATCATTTTGATTTAAAAAAGTGAGAAATGTTTACATTAAGCCCTCGTCCCAATGCTCCAAATAGTAATAAACATCTAAAAATCATCTTTATTTGTATGTTTTCCGAGAGGAATACTTCTGACTGCACACAATCCTCATGAATATACACAGAATTACAGTATTTAAGCAAACATAATAAGTTAATGTTTTGAAAACACCGGATGTGTAATGTTATATTAGATCCGTGTGTTACAGTAGGTCTATATCACT
>CM041802.1:44677878-44685378 GCA_023376895.1 Aspiorhynchus laticeps
AAAGGAGTGTATGCTGCTGCGCGTGACTCACGGAGAGAAAGAGCTCATGAGGGCACTTCATCACAGCGATGAGTCGTTTCATAACACCACTGAAAGCAGAGCACAACGTGTGTTTCAACAAACAGAACAATGGTGTGATGACCATAAGTCATTCTGAGACTTTGAACAGTATATATACACTATATTGCCAAAAGTATTGGCACCCCTTCTAATGAACAGGTTTGACTACTTTAGTAATTTCTATGAGTACAAATCTTAATGTTAAAGCATATAATGATATTCTAGGAAATTGTGTGCTTCTAATATTATAGCAACGGTTTGGACTCTTTTCTATTCTAACATGACAATGTCTCTGTGTATAAGACAAGGTTCAAAAAGAAAATGATTGATTGAGTCAGTGTGGAAGAACTTGACTGGTCTGCATAAAACCAAGTCCTAATCCCAGTTTAACACCTCTGGTGTGACTGTAAATGCAGACCTTGAGCCAAAAACTCATCACCAAACACCAATGACTTGTACATATGGGTTCAGTCATTTTAGACACTTACAAAACTGTTGCAACAGAGATGAAATACAATTTTTAAATACATGAATTATGTTCCCATCGTTGTTGCCACAGATTTGGAAGTGCATCTGTTCTAAAGAAGGGGGTGCCAATACTTTTGTCTATATAGCGTATGTACAAGTCATTGGTGTTTGGTGATGAGTTTTTGTCTCAAGGTCTGCATTTACAGTCTGCATTTACAGTACCAAGGTCTGCATTTACAGTACCAGAGGTGTTAAACTGGGATTAGGACTTGGTTTTATGCAGACCAGTCAAGTTCTTCCACACTGACTCAATCAATCATTTTCTTTTTGAACCTTGTCTTATACACAGAGACATTGTCATGTTAGAATAGAAAAGAGTCCAAACTGTTGCTATAATATTAGAAGCACACAATTTCCTAGAATATCATTATATGCTTTAACATTAAGATTTGTACTCATAGAAATTACTAAAGTAGTCAAACCTGTTCATTAGAAGGGGTGCCAATACTTTTGGCAATATAGTGTATATATATATTAGTGGTGTCAAAATTAGCGCGTTAACACAGGCGATGATTTTTTTCAGTTTAACGCGTTAAAAATATTTAACGCAATTAACGCAGGGGCGGGGCCTAGATTTGGCCACTCCTCATACCTGCTGTTTCTGTCTGTTTTCTCTTGACAAGAAGTGCATTTATTCAGTCGCAGAACGTCTTTACGATCACATCAAACCGGAGACGTTTCAGACGTGTAATATGTTTTATATGAGTCACATTTAAAGAACATGTCTCTGAATGGTTTTCCAAACTGTCCTGGAACAGCCCAGCACCGTCTCCTCATCTAACACACTCGATTCAACTCGTTAGTTCATTAATAGAGACTTTATGACCTGAAGTGTGTCAGAAATGGTAAAAAGAGTTGAGCGAAAATACGATGTGTGTCAGATCCGCGTCACGTTCAGCAGCGGCAGCTCTTAAAGAAACAGCACCCAAAATAATCAGCTGCTCTGATGTCTTTTAATCAAATGACAAAGAAAAAAAGAGGAAAAAATAACTTTTATAGCTTTAAGGATTCATCTATATTTAATTTAGTATTTATTTTTTACAGAGATAAAAACTATTTAGAGTCTCTAATATCTGTCAAATGTGCAGTGTTTACTAACCGCTGGTAAAGATCCCTCACTGCGGCGTCTCTAGTTGTCATTGAGTAAATCTCTGTTTAGTGATAAGAGTCAATCAGAGAGAGACAGATGGAGAAAACTGAAGAAAGAGGAGAGCAATGAGCCTACCTTGAGTCTGACTGTGTGCATGATGTGATTTCAAAAGCTGTTCAAAGAAAAGGCAAATCATATTTAAGGAATGGCTTTGGACGAGTAACGGAGGACATAACTCAAATCAAATGAAATGAAGGGAGTTGCGGCGCTCTTCTGAAGATCCCCGGCTCTCTGAGCTTTTACCTGCTCGTTGAACTTCTCCAGCTTCTCCAGCTGCTCTCGCTGAGATTTCTGCAGCTGTTCCAGCTCCTTCGCCTGCTTCATGGCCAGCTGAGGAAGAACACCATCATCATCATCATCATCATGTTCTACAAGCACATCAGCGAGAACTACAACCTTACCATTCATTTAACAGATGCTTTCATAAGTGAGGAACATAACAAGCCGTTTATATACGGAGTATCACAATAATTCTGCAACATTAAAACCATTATTTTACTGTTTATCTCCGTGAAGCTGTATTCAAACACTCTGCTATGTATAAAGCGCTTTAGAAATACATGTGACTTGACTACTCTGCTGAAAAACACAATAGAGCCCTGCCTAAAACACAATAGAAAATGTAATGGATTTAATGGTTATAATGGGAATTGTATTGGTTTTAATGGAAGCTATAATGGTGTCTACTGGTGTGTGATGGATTCTATTGGTGGGATGTTAAATCCTATTGGGAAAATGGCCAAAACACACTACAAAAAGGACTTTTATAATGTTTTACTTGAAAAAGCTAATGGTTTATAATGGTATTTTAATGGAAACCATTGGAATGGTTTCTATTGGGCTTCTATTGTTTTGTTATTTTAGCAGGGTACTGCATCATTTAAATAAATAAAAAATATATATATGCATTGCTGCAAAAACTCCTAATCTCTAGAAATATGGTTCAGTATCTTGAGATATCCTACAGATATTCATTACTATTTAATTAATTTCACAAAAACAATACCTCTGAGTATGGAAATAACTTTTACTGAACCTTCTGATCAAACTGCAAAAAACGGATGCTCTTCCTCAGTATTTCTGTCTTGTTTTCCAGTACAAATATCTAAATATCCTTAAATCAAGATACATTTACTGGAGAAACCGATTGAACATATGAAGTCTTGTTTTCAGAGAAATAGATCAAAATGAGTTTATGATTATAGCTTTCTCAGAAAACAAGACTTCATATGTTCAATCGGTTTCTCCAGTAAATGAATCTTGATTTAAGGATATTTGGAAACATGACAGATATACTGAGGAATATATGTGTTTTTTGCAGCGCATGCAATATTTACTGCCGTGACTTCATGACTTTCTGCTCTGATTTAAGACCTTTATAGGCCTTAACTTGTGTAAGGGTGAATTAAGACTTATTATCTCTTTCCCCGCCAGCGTTTTTGAAGAAAGTCACCAGCCACCGCCAACGTTTTTGCTTATTTTCACTACAATGGCCCCCAGAATATTTTGTTTTATTAATATCTGACCATACAATACATCAAAATAAAGATCAGACCCTGTGCTTTCAAACAAAAAAACATCAGTTTTATTCTAGCTTCAAGCATTGTCTTTTATTATCAACATTTGAATGTAGGTAGGTTTCATAAAAAAGCAACATTTTGAGCAAAAACTGAGAAAATAGATTTTTTATCAAATACTACATCTGGATCATATATAGTAATATTATCAAAGCAAAGACGCAGTAGATGGCTTCCAGTCCTTTACCTCTTTCTGTATCGATATTTCACTCGGTAACATTAGGCAGTTTTCATTTATATGCTGTTAGTGTTGATGATCGCATATGCTTACATACGAGGTCCGCAGAAAGTCTGTCTTTTGATTTTGGGATTGTGATTACTCCTTAGATTAATCATACAGCTACTCAAATACAAAATCATCTTGTGACAAATGCAATCAACCTCTTGAACAAAAACCTTCTTCACTGAACGGAGCCGTAATCATCAGCTAAGACTAAAGACATCAACCAACCCTTTTTCTCTCCTCCAGGAACTTTTTGGTGTTGCTGCTGTTCAGCTCCCGAACTCTCCTGCAACACAAACACACAAACCCATTAAACTGTGACAAAGATGATTAATTAATCACACTGCGCCGTCCGTGTCGTGTCGCACCTCTCGCGCTCCGCCTTGTTTTTGATGCTCTTATCCTGATTGATGGCTTTGCTGTTCTCCATCGATGACTTCGCCTGATTGGCCTTCATCTCTTTGCTTTGCCTGTCGATCGATCACAATACAGACATGTTCAGAACACAATCCAGAGAATCAGGGATGAATATGAAACATCATCTCATGCTCAAGGGTCACGGCTCTTTCTCATGGAGATCCGGCTGCAGAACAAACGGGTTCACGCGAGAGGGATTATCAATGTAATTAATAAAGACTCTTGAGCTGAATAGACGGGCCGCTCTCCTCCTGAACTTACAGACTCATGCAACATTAATGCCTGTTAATTATGGCAGCCGGCCTCGTATCTCCATCCTAATGAGACTCCACATCAGCATTATAAAGAGGAGAACACTGGCCCAGATGAATATATTCATATGAGTGTTGTGTGTTAATCAGATTCAGCAGATATTAGCATACTACGCTCAACCGTAGTACACACTACACTCACTGCTCTCATCATGAACTAACAATACAAACAGGTCGATTCCATTCACAGATTTAAAATTTTCGATCCGCAAATTCACTACTTCGAATATAAGTGCAATGTAGTGATAAAATATTTTAGAGCTGAGAACACCTAGGAAACTAATGGTAATGATGATAATAGTGTAGTGATAATAGTGATGATAGTAATGGTAGTGATTATAATGATGATAGTGATGGTAGTGATGGTGGTGATTATAGTGATGACAGTAATGGTAGTGATGATAGTGATGGTAATGATTATAGTGATGATAGTAATGGGAGTGATTATAGTGATGATAGTGATGGTAGTGATGATAGTCATGGTAGTGATTACAATGATGATAGTGATGGTTGCGATTATAATGATGATAATGATGGTAGTGATGGTAACGATTATAGTGATGATAGTAATGGTAGTGATGGTAATGATGGTAGTGATGATAGTGATGGTAACGATTATAGTGATGATAGTAATGGTAGTGATGGTAATGATGGTAGTGATGATAGTGATGGTAACGATTATAGTGATGATAGTAATGGGAGTGATTATAGTGATGATAGTGATGGTAGTCATGATAGTCATGGTAGTGATTATAATGATGATAGTGATGGTTGCGATTATAATGATGATAATGATGGTAGTGATGGTAACGATTATAGTGATGATAGTAGTGGTAGTGATGGTAATGATGGTAGTGATGATAGTGATGGTAACGATTATAGTGATGATAGTAATGGTAGTGATGATAGTGACAGTAGTGACGGTAGTGACGATAGTAACGGTAGTGATGACAGTGATGATAGCCATGGTAGTGATTATAATGATGATAGTGATGGTAGTGATGGTGGCGATTATAATGATGATGGTTATGGTAGTGATGGTAACGATTATAGCAATGGTAGTAATGATAGTGATGATAGTGATGGTAACGATTATAGTGATGATAGTGATGGTAGTGATGATAGTGATGGTAACGATTATAGTGATGGTAGTAATGATAGTGATGATAGTGATGGTAACGATTATAGTGATGATAGTAATGATAGTGATGGTAGTGATGATAGTGATGGTAACGATTATAGTGATGATAGTAATGGTAGTGATGATAGTGACAGTAGTGACGATAGTGACGGAAGTGATAGTAGTAACAGTAGTGATGACAGTGATGGTAGTGATGGTAACTATTATAATGATGATAGTAATGGTAGTGATGATAGTGACAGTAGTGATGATAGTAACGGTAGTGATGAAAGTGATAGTCTTGGTAGTGATGGCAACGATTATAGTTATGGTAGTAATGATAGTGATGGTAGTGATACTGACGATAGTGATGGTAGTGATGACAGTCATGGTAGTGATGGTAGTGATGATAGAGACAGTAGTGACGATAGTGACGGTAGTGACGATAGTGATGATAGTGATGATAGTCATGGTAGTGATGATAGTGACAGTAGTGACGATAGTGATGATAGTGATGATAGTCATGGTAGTGAAGATAGTGACAGTAGTGACGATATTGATGACAGTGATGATAGTCATGGTAGTGATGATAGTGACAGTATTGACGATAGTGATGACAGTGATGATAGTCATGGTAGTGATGGTAGTGAAGATAGTGACAGTAGTGACGGTAGTGACGATAGTGATGACAATGATGATAGTCATGGTAGTGATGATAGTGACAGTAGTGACGATAGTGATGACAGTGATGATAGTCATGGTAGTGATGGTAGTGAAGATAGTGACAGTAGTGACGATAGTGACGGTAGTGATGACAATGATGATAGTCATGTTAGTGATGATAGTGACAGTAGTGACGGTAGTGATGATAGTGATGACAATGATGATAGTCATGGTAGTGATGATAGTGATAGTAGTGACGATAGTAACGGTAGTGATGACAATGATGATAGTGATGGTAGTGATGATAGTCATGGCAGTGATGGTAGAGATGATAGTGACAGTAGTGTCGGTAGTGATGATAGTGTCGGTAGTGATGATAATCATGGTAGTGATGGTAGATTAGCGTACAGTGAACACACGAGTGTCGATCGTGTCTCTCACCGCTCGTGGATGAGCTTGAGCTGCAGTGTCTGCTGCTCCTGAACGCTGGCCAGCAGCTTCTTGAGGAGCTCACACTGCTGCGTCACATGGGCGTCCTTCATTTCCTGTTCCTCTGTGCTGTGACAATTGATCATCTCTGACCACTCTTTAGTGTGCTGCGCCACCATGTCCTTCACCTGAGAGATAGCACAACAGACATACTTACTGACAAACTCTATCTTACCATTCAAACACAGACGGCTGGGGTTTCCATCAGTACATCAGCGATCAATCATGACTTCAAGTGTCTTCAGAAAGATCTAAAGCACAGGATCTAGAATGATGCATAACTAGAAATATCTAAAACATTTAGGATTTGATTAATTGTCAATCAATCATTGTTAGATGTCATCTAAAAACAATTACATTGGCAGGAGCTCCAGTGACATTGTATGCGCTGTAGTTTTGTCTAGAATTCAGGTAATGCACTTGTAAACAAACATGTGATTCAGACTGTAAACGAAAATTAGTACATGTAAACAAACCTACCGAAGCTAATTCTTATTCTGGTTCCTGTGCTAGAGCATGTGGTTATGCCATTGTTGTGTGTAATATGGCCAAATGCTCCACAGGCGAGTAAGTAAGTTATAAGACACAAAGCATGATGGGATTTTCTCCCGTACCTTTTCTTTATGGTCTGTCGAGAGCATCTCGACCTTTATGGCCGTCTCCTTCTTTAACTCGGAGCAGTTGTTTTCACTAAAACGGAGAACAATAACATCAGAATGACGGAGATGATGCAGCTGATGTTTCCCATCATGCATCACTCACCCTCTCTTCTTGATGGCCTTCTCCAGCAGCTTCTCCAGCGTGAACTTCTCCTTGTCATGCTGAGCCACGAGTTTGTCCACCTGTGTGCAGTGTGACTTCTGCACGGCGTTGTGTTCCTGCGAGCAGAAGACGCGTTCATCATCTCATCAGAAAGAAACAGCGTTCTAATGATGGTCTGACCGTGTCACTGACCTTAGTGT
>CM041802.1:44690378-44697878 GCA_023376895.1 Aspiorhynchus laticeps
TATCACAGCTTTTGCATAATTACGATTATTTTATTTATTTATTTTTTGCCCTCATAGTTCATTAAAGGTTTGTACTGTAAATATAGCTACTCAACTATTAAAGGTGGGATATTAATTTTCTAATGAAAGAATGCATTTCTTATCCTTAATTTGTTTGCAAACAAAATAAATGAATATTGCCACGTCAAAAGTAGAAAATAACCAGCATCTCTCACAAACAATATACATTTTAAATATCGTCATGTGCAAAGTAGAAAATAACTTGTATCTCTTGTATATGAATATTATAGAAAAATTGTGTCCCAAATCATAGTATGTTTAAAAAAGTATGCCAAAGATTCCCGGATGGTCTACTACTAACGGTTAGAACGGCTAATATTACCCACAACACACTGCGCTGTGGATGGGGATTCGATTAGAACTACAAACACGCATAAAGGGTGTAAAATAGGAGTGTGTGAGAGAGAGTGTGTGTGAGTGTGTGTGTGTGTGAGAGAGAGAGTGTGTGAGTGAGTGTGTGTGAGTGTGTGTGTGAGAGAGAGAGTGTGTGAGTGAGTGTGTGTGTGTGAGAGAGAGAGTGTGTGAGTGAGTGAGAGAGAGAGTGTGTGTGTGAGTGTGTGTGTGTGTGAGAGAGAGAGAGTGTGTGTGAGTGAGTGTGTGTGAGTGTGAGAGAGAGAGAGTGTGTGAGTGAGTGTGTAGTAGCACTGCGGCACTGCTGATTTATGGTCTGTGTCTGTGGTGTCAGTGTCACGGTCGAGAGACGACAACATCCTGCTGCATCAGCACAAAGACCCGTGTGTGTGTGTGTGTGTGTGTGTGTGTGTGTGTGTGTGTGTGTAAGTGTCTCTCTCTGTGTGTCCTCACAGCGGCTGTAATTGCGTAGTGCCGCCCATCATTGTACACCAATGGGAGGAAACGAACATGATGGGGAGTACATTACACACACACACACAGACTCTTACACTCACACACGCACATGTACAGACTCTTGCGCGCACACGCACGCCCGCGCGCACACACACTCTCACATACACACGCACACACACTCTCTCACACACGCACACACAAACACACACACTCACACACTCTCTCACACACACACTCACCCTCAAATTCTCAAACCTCCAGCAGCTCAAACTCTCTTTCATCAACAAAATGAACAAACTGTCAAAAACTGCACCATCAGCAAATGCAGCTCAGATGATCTGGAGAGCGTCCTGCGCAAACGTTCATCTAACGCTCATCTAAAGCTCATAACACTCAAACGTTCATCTAACGCTCATCTAACGCTCATCTAAAGCTCATAATGCTCAAACGTTCATCTAACGCTCATCTAAAGCTCATAACACTCAAACGTTTATCTAACGCTCATCTAACGCTCATCTAAAGCTCATAACACTCAAACGTTTATCTAACGCTCATCTAACGCTCATCTAAAGCTCATAATGCTCAAACGTTCATCTAACGCTCATCTAAAGCTCATAACACTCAAACGTTTATCTAACGCTCATCTAACGCTCATCTAAAGCTCATAATGCTCAAACGTTCATCTAACGCTCATCTAAAGCTCATAACACTCAAACGTTTATCTAACGCTCATCTAACGCTCATCTAAAGCTCATAATGCTCAAACGTTCATCTAACGCTCATAACACTCAAACGTTCATCTAACGCTCATCTAAAGCTCATAACACTCAAACGTTTATCTAACGCTCATCTAACGCTCATCTAAAGCTCATAACACTCAAACGTTTATCTAACGCTCATCTAACGCTCATCTAAAGCTCATAATGCTCAAACGTTCATCTAACGCTCATAACACTCAAACGTTTATCTAACGCTCATCTAACGCTCATCTAAAGCTCATAACACTCAAACGTTTATCTAACGCTCATCTAACGCTCTAACGCTCATCTAAAGCTCATAATGCTCAAACGTTCATCTAACGCTCATAACACTCAAACGTTTATCTAACGCTCATCTAAAGCTCATAATGCTCAAACGTTCATCTAACGCTCATAACACTCAAACGTTTATCTAACGCTCATCTAACGCTCTAACGCTCATCTAAAGCTCATAACACTCAAACGTTTATCTAACGCTCATCTAACGCTCATCTAAAGCTCATAATGCTCAAACGTTTATCTAACGCTCATCTAACGCTCATAACACTCAAACGTTTATCTAACGCTCATCTAAAGCTCATAATGCTCAAACGTTCATGTAACGCTCATAACACTCAAACGTTTATCTAACGCTCATCTAACGCTCATCTAACGCTCATAACACTCAAACGTTTATCTAACGCTCATCTAAAGCTCATAATGCTCAAACGTTCATCTAACGCTCATAACACTCAAACGTTTATCTAACGTTTATCTAACGCTCATCTAACGCTCTAACGCTCATCTAAAGCTCATAACACTCAAACGTTTATCTAACGCTCATCTAACGCTCATCTAACGCTCATAACACTCAAACGTTTATCTAACGCTCATCTAAAGCTCATAATGCTCAAACGTTCATCTAACGCTCATAACACTCAAACGTTTATCTAACGCTCATCTAACGCTCATCTAACGCTCATAATGCTCAAACGCTCATCTAAAGCTCATAACACTCAAACGTTTATCTAACGCTCATCTAAAGCTCATCTAAAGCTCATAATGCTCAAATGTTTATCTAACGCTCATCTAACGCTCTAACGCTCATCTAAAGCTCATCTAAAGCTCATAACACTCAAACGTTTATCTAACGCTCATCTAAAGCTCATAATGCTCAAACGTTCATCTAACGCTCATAACACTCAAACGTTTATCTAACGCTCATCTAACGCTCATCTAACGCTCATAATGCTCAAACACTCATCTAAAGCTCATAACACTCAAACGTTTATCTAACGCTCATCTAAAGCTCATTTAAAGCTCATAACACTCAAACGTTTATCTAACGCTCATCTAACGCTCTAACGCTCATCTAAAGCTCATAACACTCAAACGTTTATCTAACGCTCATCTAACGCTCTAACGCTCATCTAAAGCTCATAATGCTCAAACGTTCATCTAACGCTCATAACACTCAAACGTTTATCTAACGCTCATCTAACGCTCATAACACTCAAACGTTTATCTAACGCTCATCTAACGCTCTAACGCTCATCTAAAGCTCATAATGCTCAAACGTTTATCTAACGCTCATCTAACGCTCTAACGCTCATCTAAAGCTCATAACACTCAAACGTTTATCTAACGCTCATCTAAAGCTCATAACACAAACGTTTATCTAACGCTCATCTAACGCTCTAACGCTCATCTAAAGCTCATAACACAAACGTTTATCTAATGCTCATCTAACGCTCTAACGCTCATCTAAAGCTCATAACACTCAAACGTTTATCTAACGCTCATCTAATGCTCTAACGCTCATCTAAAGCTCATAACACAAACGTTTATCTAATGCTCATCTAACGCTCTAACGCTCATCTAAAGCTCATAACACTCAAACGTTTATCTAACGCTCATCTAACGCTCTAACGCTCATCTAAAGCTCATAACACTCAAACGTTTATCTAACGCTCTAACGCTCATCTAAAGCTCATAACACTCAAACGTTTATCTAACGCAGCAGGATGTTGTCGTCTCTCGACCGTGACACTGACACCACAGACACAGACCATAAATCAGCAGTGCCGCAGTGCTACTACACACTCACTCACACACTCTCTCTCTCACACACACACACACACTCACACACACACACTCTCTCTCACACTCCTATTTTACACCCTTTATGCGTGTTTGTAGTTCTAATCGAATCCCCATCCACAGCGCAGTGTGTTGTGGGTAATATTAGCCGTTCTAACCGTTATCTAACGCTCATCTAAAGCTCATAACACTCAAACGCTCATCTAACGCTCATAACACTCAAATGTTTATCTAACGCTCATCTAACGCTCTAACGCTCATAACACTCAAACGTTTATCTAACGCTCACATAACGTTCATCAAATGTTCAGTCTCACGAACAAAAATACTTTTCATTTTAGAATAATTTTCCCTAAATGTTTATTTCTCTGCATTTATTTCTAGCTGATTAGAGTAAAACTGTGTTGAATCATACCGAACTGATTCATGTGCAACTTCATGAACTTTGATTCATATTTCCATATTTGTTAATTGAAAGACTCACTAACAACAAGAACTGGGCCTTTTAAACTGAGCGATTGTCCAAAAAAATAAAAAATAAATAAATAAAAACTAAGAATGAACTAAAATTAAACAGACATTGAAAATAACAAAAACAAGAGGCAATGATGAGCAGTGCAGTGTTCTGAAGTAAGGCTGCAACGATTAGTCGACATTATCGACAATAAAAAATTGTCGACAAATATTTTTGTTGTCGAGTAGTCGTTTGATCTCATATGAGCTAATGTAAGAGCCTGCAATGCTGTGGTTTGACCAGAGTGGCGCTGTAGCACAAGACTGTAGTTGATCCCTGCTGGATGCAATTCAAGAGAAGAAGACACACAGCGCTTCAGAGCAAACGCAGCCGAACGGCGTTTGTATGAATATGTAAATATATGCTGCATGCTTTCCTCTCAATAAGGAAATAAACACAACAAAATCTGGCAGCGGTGAGAAAGCAGCAGTTAAGAAAGCATCTGATTACAGCGATGTGATGTTTGCATGAGCTCTGCAGTAAAATACAGTCACGTTTATTTATACAGTACTTTATGCAATAGATAGTCTCAAATCAAGCAGCTTTACAGCATTAAACATGAAAAACCAGAGTCAGCGTCATTACAACTTGATTTTCTGTTATAAAGCAGCTCTCCGGTGTGGAGCTAGCTAATGATAAAATATGTTTATTAGTGGGAAAAAAATATTATTTCATTAAAGTGATGGTTTGGTTTTAAAGATCAAAGCTTGATCTAGCTCAGGACTGTTTTGATTATCATAACCCTATAAGGTATTTTAAGAGAGATTATTTTGTGAATAAAATAGTTTATCCAAAAATAAAACGTCTTATCACTTTGTTTCTTATCTATATGACTTGCATAAGGAGATTTTTGGTAGAATAATATGTCATTCAGTTACTTTTTCATATCACTAATTACATGGTGAATGAGAGAGTTTCTATTTTGTGTGCCAAATATATATATTTGCATAAATTAATTGTAATTATATAATATGACTTTCAAAAGATGAAGAGATTACCGTTATATATTTGTTAGAATATGAATAACTCCAATAACCAATTGCAAAAGCTGAATAATCAATGTCTACTGATTAATCGGTGGGTTAATCGGCGATTAGTCGATTAGTCGTCGATTAATCGTTATATTAATCGATTATCAAAATAATCGCGTGTTGCAGCCCTATTCTGAAGCAGAATCAGGTGAGTGCTGGAGATGTCAGACCTTCCTGAAGACGAAGGGCTCCTCGTTGTAGTACGGGTTCAGGCCGTTGTTCATCACCATACGCGTGCGGAACTCTTTCCGGATGGTGTCGGTGGGAAGGCCGTACATGTCCACCTCCACATACGTGCCGATCTTCTTATCCGATAAGAACTGACCCGAGAACACCTGAGGAAGCACACGGACACGAGGCGTGGGTCAGAGCGGCTGCGAGACTGATCCAGGAACAGATGAGAGTCATTCGTTCTATTGGACTTAGTTCGCACTGCAGGCTAAAGTGGCCCAAATCCGACTTTTTTTGTCCAAATGTGACCCATATCTGATTTTCTTATGACAGTCTGAACAGCACAAATCAGGCGCAGGCCACTTTCATATGTGGTCCTAAATCAGATACATATCTGATGTTTTGCAATGCGACTTCAGTCTGAACGGCCATGTCGCATTTCATGCGATTTTTATGTCATTGAAATGCGACAGACGTCACAATTCTGCGCTGGAGGAGGCGGGAAGATTAAAATCACAATGGCAGACAATATATAGACAATAATATCACTTCGTTATTAAGGCTCCGATTGCACATTAACTTAAACATTGCTAAACACGAGCAGCATCCATTTATATTTCCGCAAACGTCTGACGTCACGTCTTCTTCTGCGCATGCGGGTCAGGGCCGGATACGGTTCACACATGAGACCGATGGCAGTCGCATTTAAATCACAATGTGAACAACAGCGCAAAAAAATCGGATTTCAGCAAAAAATCAGATCTGAGCATTAAGACCTGCAGTGTGAACGAAGTCTTAAAGACTCATATCAGTGATTCAGAGTCGTGTCACACACTTCTGTCGTCGATTATAACTCTGATCCTCTCAGACTGTTGTGTCAAGTCAAATCTGAAAAACCTAATTCTCAGACACACATCAGAGTGCTCAAAATCTCTTAAAGGGACAGTTCACCCAAAAATTTAAATGTGATGTTTATCTGCTAACCCCCAGGGCATCCAAGATGTACACTGTAAATAATTACCGTGATTTTAACGGTAAAAAACTGTGAAAATGCTACAGTAAAAACCTGTTAAATGGTTAACGGTAAAACTGCGGTAAAAACCGTAAACTGATGTTCCCAGAATTCCCTGCGTTGCATTTCAAATTTTGTTTAAATTTGATGTTTTTTCTTTGAAATAACTATGTTTCTTCTTAGTTTCTTCTTATCGGTTATGTTTATTAGGGTTGTGTGTTACATCTAATGTTGTTAAATTAATGTTTATTGCATATTTCAGTTTATTGAGATCATCATGATGGTGATTAGTGTTTGTGTGAATGACGCTGTGCTTCTTCTATATATGTTATTATTTAAAAGCTGCTTTGGTTCATCGTGACTCTCATCAGCTCCTGCTTTTGGTGGTTATCAGTGTATTACAAAGATACAGATTTCAGTACTTGGTATATTAACATTATATCAGTTGATGAAATTACGGTATTTAACTGTAAATTTAAGTTAAAACCATAAAACCTAAAATGCTGTTACCGTATTTTTTACGGTAGAATTCTGTTTTTTACTGTAAATTTTACGGATTTTTTTTTTACAGTGTAGGTGACTTTGTTTCTTCAGTAGAACACAGACAAAGATTTTTAACTCGAACCGTTGCAGGCTGTCAGTCATATAATGGAAGTGAATGGGAGCCACGGCTTCGAGAGTCAAAAAAACATACACAGACAAAACCAAAATAAACCCTGCGGCTCGTGACGATACATTGAGGTATAAAGACACCAAACAATCGATCTGTGCAAGAAACTGAACAGTATTTATATCGTCATTTACCTCTGATCCGCGCATGCGTCTTCTATGCCAGAGCATAGATATGTATAGATACCTCATTCAACCGTACGTATAGCGGCCCATAGAAACAGTCGCTAATGAGGTATCTATGTATATATATCTATGTGCTAGAGCATGTTGATGCGTCACATGCCGGATGTTGATTGCAGCGGATCAGAGGTAAATAATGATATAAATACTGTTCAGTTTCTTGCACAGACAAATTGTTTAGTGTCTTTAGACCTCAATGTATCGTCACGAGCCGCA
>CM041802.1:44705378-44710378 GCA_023376895.1 Aspiorhynchus laticeps
GTGTGTGTTGTTGAGGAGTGTGTGTTTCTGCAGGTCGTGTGTGTTGTTGAGGAGTGTGTGTTTCTGCAGGTGGTGTGTGTTGTTGAGGAGTGTGTGTTGAGCTCCGGTCGTGTGTGTTTCTGCAGGTTGTGTGTGTTTCTGCAGGTGGTGTGTGTTGTTGAGGAGTGTGTGTTGAGCTCCGGTCGTGTGTGTTTCTGCAGGTCGTGTGTGTTTCTGCAGGTCGTGTGTGTTTCTGCAGGTCGTGTGTGTTGTTGAGGAGTGTGTGTTTCTGCAGGTCGTGTGTGTTTCTGCAGGTCGTGTGTGTTTCTGCAGGTCATGTGTGTTGTTGAGGAGTGTGTGTTTCTGCGGGTCGTGTGTGTTTCTGCAGGTCATGTGTGTTGTTGAGGAGTGTGTGTTTCTGCAGGTCATGTGTGTTGTTGAGGAGTGTGTGTTTCTGCAGGTAGTGTGTGTTGTTGAGGAGTGTGTGTTTCTGCAGGTCGTGTGTGTTTCTGCAGGTCGTGTGTGTTTCTGCAGGTCGTGTGTGTTGTTGAGGAGTGTGTGTTTCTGCAGGTCGTGTGTGTTTCTGCAGGTCGTGTGTGTTGTTGAGGAGTGTGTGTTTCTGCAGGTCATGTGTGTTGTTGAGGAGTGTGTGTTTCTGCAGGTCATGTGTGTTGTTGAGGAGTGTGTGTTTCTGCAGGTCATGTGTGTTGTTGAGGAGTGTGTGTTTCTGCAGGTCGTGTGTGTTTCTGCAGGTCGTGTGTGTTGTTGAGGAGTGTGTGTTTCTGCAGGTCGTGTGTGTTTCTGCAGGTCGTGTGTGTTGTTGAGGAGTGTGTGTTTCTGCAGGTCATGTGTGTTGTTGAGGAGTGTGTGTTTCTGCAGGTCGTGTGTGTTGTTGAGGAGTGTGTGTTTCTGCAGGTCATGTGTGTTGTTGAGGAGTGTGTGTTTCTGCAGGTCGTGTGTGTTGTTGAGGAGTGTGTGTTTCTGCAGGTCGTGTGTGTTGTTGAGGAGTGTGTGTTTCTGCAGGTCATGTGTGTTGTTGAGGAGTGTGTGTTTCTGCAGGTCATGTGTGTTGTTGAGGAGTGTGTGTTTCTGCAGGTCATGTGTGTTGTTGAGGAGTGTGTGTTTCTGCAGGTCATGTGTGTTGTTGAGGAGTGTGTGTTTCTGCAGGTCGTGTGTGTTGTTGAGGAGTGTGTGTTTCTGCAGGTCATGTGTGTTGTTGAGGAGTGTGTGTTTCTGCAGGTCATGTGTGTTGTTGAGGAGTGTGTGTTTCTGCAGGTCATGTGTGTTGTTGAGGAGTGTGTGTTTCTGCAGGTCATGTGTGTCGTTGAGGAGTGTGTGTTTCTGCAGGTCATGTGTGTTGTTGAGGAGTGTGTGTTTCTGCAGGTCATGTGTGTTGTTGAGGAGTGTGTGTTTCTGCAGGTCATGTGTGTTGTTGAGGAGTGTGTGTTTCTGCAGGTCGTGTGTGTTGTTGAGGAGTGTGTGTTTCTGCAGGTCGTGTGTGTTTCTGCAGGTCGTGTGTGTTTCTGCAGGTCATGTGTGTTGTTGAGGAGTGTGTGTTTCTGCAGGTCATGTGTGTTGTTGAGGAGTGTGTGTTTCTGCAGGTCATGTGTGTTGTTGAGGAGTGTGTGTTTCTGCAGGTCATGTGTGTCGTTGAGGAGTGTGTGTTTCTGCAGGTAGTGTGTGTTGTTGAGGAGTGTGTGTTTCTGCAGGTAGTGTGTGTTGTTGAGGAGTGTGTGTTTCTGCAGGTCATGTGTGTTTCTGCAGGTCGTGTGTGTTTCTGCAGGTAGTGTGTGTTGTTGAGGAGTGTGTGTTTCTGCAGGTCGTGTGTGTTTCTGCAGGTAGTGTGTGTTGTTGAGGAGTGTGTGTTTCTGCAGGTCGTGTGTGTTTCTGCAGGTAGTGTGTGTTGTTGAGGAGTGTGTGTTTCTGCAGGTCATGTGTGTTTCTGCAGGTCGTGTGTGTTTCTGCAGGTCGTGTGTGTTTCTGCAGGTAGTGTGTGTTGTTGAGGAGTGTGTGTTTCTGCAGGTCGTGTGTGTTTCTGCAGGTCATGTGTGTTGTTGAGGAGTGTGTGTTTCTGCAGGTCATGTGTGTTGTTGAGGAGTGTGTGTTTCTGCAGGTCGTGTGTGTTTCTGCAGGTAGTGTGTGTTGTTGAGGAGTGTGTGTTTCTGCAGGTCGTGTGTGTTTCTGCAGGTCGTGTGTGTTGTTGAGGAGTGTGTGTTTCTGCAGGTCATGTGTGTTGTTGAGGAGTGTGTGTTTCTGCAGGTCGTGTGTGTTTCTGCAGGTCGTGTGTGTTGTTGAGGAGTGTGTGTTTCTGCAGGTCATGTGTGTTGTTGAGGAGTGTGTGTTTCTGCAGGTCATGTGTGTTGTTGAGGAGTGTGTGTTTCTGCAGGTCGTGTGTGTTGTTGAGGAGTGTGTGTTTCTGCAGGTCATGTGTGTTGTTGAGGAGTGTGTGTTTCTGCAGGTCATGTGTGTTGTTGAGGAGTGTGTGTTTCTGCAGGTCATGTGTGTTGTTGAGGAGTGTGTGTTTCTGCAGGTCGTGTGTGTTGTTGAGGAGTGTGTGTTTCTGCAGGTCGTGTGTGTTTCTGCAGGTCGTGTGTGTTTCTGCAGGTAGTGTGTGTTGTTGAGGAGTGTGTGTTTCTGCAGGTCGTGTGTGTTTCTGCAGGTAGTGTGTGTTGTTGAGGAGTGTGTGTTTCTGCAGGTAGTGTGTGTTGTTGAGGAGTGTGTGTTTCTGCAGGTCATGTGTGTTTCTGCAGGTTGTGTGTGTTTCTGCAGGTCGTGTGTGTTTCTGCAGGTCGTGTGTGTTGTTGAGGAGTGTGTGTTTCTGCAGGTCGTGTGTGTTTCTGCAGGTCGTGTGTGTTTCTGCAGGTCGTGTGTGTTGTTGAGGAGTGTGTGTTTCTGCAGGTCGTGTGTGTTTCTGCAGGTCGTGTGTGTTGTTGAGGAGTGTGTGTTTCTGCAGGTCATGTGTGTTGTTGAGGAGTGTGTGTTTCTGCAGGTCATGTGTGTTGTTGAGGAGTGTGTGTTTCTGCAGGTCATGTGTGTTGTTGAGGAGTGTGTGTTTCTGCAGGTCATGTGTGTTGTTGAGGAGTGTGTGTTTCTGCAGGTCATGTGTGTTGTTGAGGAGTGTGTGTTTCTGCAGGTCATGTGTGTTGTTGAGGAGTGTGTGTTTCTGCAGGTCATGTGTGTTGTTGAGGAGTGTGTGTTTCTGCAGGTCATGTGTGTTGTTGAGGAGTGTGTGTTTCTGCAGGTCATGTGTGTTGTTGAGGAGTGTGTGTTTCTGCAGGTCGTGTGTGTTTCTGCAGGTCATGTGTGTTGTTGAGGAGTGTGTGTTTCTGCAGGTCATGTGTGTTGTTGAGGAGTGTGTGTTTCTGCAGGTCATGTGTGTTGTTGAGGAGTGTGTGTTTCTGCAGGTCATGTGTGTTGTTGAGGAGTGTGTGTTTCTGCAGGTCGTGTGTGTTTCTGCAGGTCATGTGTGTTGTTGAGGAGTGTGTGTTTCTGCAGGTCATGTGTGTTTCTGCAGGTCGTGTGTGTTTCTGCAGGTCGTGTGTGTTGTTGAGGAGTGTGTGTTTCTGCAGGTCATGTGTGTTTCTGCAGGTCGTGTGTGTTTCTGCAGGTCATGTGTGTTGTTGAGGAGTGTGTGTTTCTGCAGGTCATGTGTGTTTCTGCAGGTCATGTGTGTTTCTGCAGGTTGTGTGTGTTTCTGCAGGTCGTGTGTGTTTCTGCAGGTCGTGTGTGTTTCTGCAGGTCGTGTGTGTTGTTGAGGAGTGTGTGTTTCTGCAGGTCATGTGTGTTGTTGAGGAGTGTGTGTTTCTGCAGGTCGTGTGTGTTTCTGCAGGTCGTGTGTGTTTCTGCAGGTAGTGTGTGTTGTTGAGGAGTGTGTGTTTCTGCAGGTCGTGTGTGTTTCTGCAGGTAGTGTGTGTTGTTGAGGAGTGTGTGTTTCTGCAGGTCGTGTGTGTTTCTGCAGGTAGTGTGTGTTGTTGAGGAGTGTGTGTTTCTGCAGGTCATGTGTGTTTCTGCAGGTTGTGTGTGTTTCTGCAGGTCGTGTGTGTTTCTGCAGGTCGTGTGTGTTGTTGAGGAGTGTGTGTTTCTGCAGGTCGTGTGTGTTGTTGAGGAGTGTGTGTTTCTGCAGGTCGTGTGTGTTGTTGAGGAGTGTGTGTTTCTGCAGGTCATGTGTGTTTCTGCAGGTTGTGTGTGTTTCTGCAGGTCGTGTGTGTTTCTGCAGGTCGTGTGTGTTGTTGAGGAGTGTGTGTTTCTGCAGGTCATGTGTGTTGTTGAGGAGTGTGTGTTTCTGCAGGTCATGTGTGTTGTTGAGGAGTGTGTGTTTCTGCAGGTCATGTGTGTTGTTGAGGAGTGTGTGTTTCTGCAGGTCGTGTGTGTTGTTGAGGAGTGTGTGTTTCTGCAGGTCGTGTGTGTTTCTGCAGGTCGTGTGTGTTTCTGCAGGTCGTGTGTGTTGTTGAGGAGTGTGTGTTTCTGCAGGTCGTGTGTGTTTCTGCAGGTCATGTGTGTTTCTGCAGGTTGTGTGTGTTTCTGCAGGTCGTGTGTGTTTCTGCAGGTCGTGTGTGTTTCTGCAGGTCGTGTGTGTTTCTGCAGGTCGTGTGTGTTGTTGAGGAGTGTGTGTTTCTGCAGGTCGTGTGTGTTGTTGAGGAGTGTGTGTTTCTGCAGGTCATGTGTGTTTCTGCAGGTTGTGTGTGTTTCTGCAGGTCGTGTGTGTTTCTGCAGGTCGTGTGTGTTGTTGAGGAGTGTGTGTTTCTGCAGGTCATGTGTGTTGTTGAGGAGTGTGTGTTTCTGCAGGTCATGTGTGTTGTTGAGGAGTGTGTGTTTCTGCAGGTCATGTGTGTTGTTGAGGAGTGTGTGTTTCTGCAGGTCATGTGTGTTGTTGAGGAGTGTGTGTTTCTGCAGGTCATGTGTGTTGTTGAGGAGTGTGTGTTTCTGCAGGTCGTGTGTGTTGTTGAGGAGTGTGTGTTTCTGCAGGTCGTGTGTGTTTCTGCAGGTCGTGTGTGTTTCTGCAGGTAGTGTGTGTTGTTGAG
>CM041802.1:44720378-44730378 GCA_023376895.1 Aspiorhynchus laticeps
ACACACACATGTTGTTCCAATGCACTGGATAGCTGGCCAATCAGAGCACACCTCAGAACGCAGAGGAGCAACAATAATATATAGTATGTGGAAAATAATGTGTTTTTGAACCTTAAATTGAACCAAATACACAAAATAATGTTCTTTTTAGCAACATCATATGACCCTTTTAATATTAGGCCCTGGTTTAGTTATTTCTTTGGGACAAGAACACAGGAACCAGATGAGTCCTCTGCACAATCTGACTCTGCTGCAGCCTAGACTTAAACTGCTGATAAGTCTGGCCAGAGGAGAATTACACTATTTCGACACAATTTGCATTGTTAAAAGCTCTATACAAATAATAGTGACTTTGCAGTGATGTTCAGGATGAGCTGAGGATGATACCTGCATCCGGACAGCAGCACCTGTCGGTACATCTCCACCGAGGACTTCCCGCCGAACTGCCGACCCGTCAGGTATGTGTTGTGAGACGAGCTGATTAAGTAATGAGCCAGCGGATGATCCATCTCCTGACACAGATCCAGACTGTCCAGAAACACCGGCGCGTTCTCGTCCGACATCAGATAGCGGCAGAAGCCGTCGCTCGACATGCGGCCTGAAGACACACAAGACGATCCTCTGCAGGTTTATAATGAAGGTAAACTCGAATTATAAAGCAGAGAGTTCCGGTCCTTGACTCTGATTGGTCGAGCTGATTCAAAGCTGTTGTTAATTACAAAGTAACACACCTTTGTTTACGTCTGTGTGTTGCTCGGCAACCACTGTTGTGTTTCAACTACATTGTTTGGTGGAAGAATACTGTTTTTATTAATATCATTACACTTTATTTGCTCTCTTTTATGTTGTGAAGCCTTACTAAGTATATGGAATAACCATTTTATAAAAGCAATAAGCCGTGGTTTACAGTGACACATTATAGTGATTTATACTATAGTGTTTTTGAACCATACTATAGTAAAGTACTTGTTGTGGTAATTCTATAGTTGCTGTGGTAATATAACAACTATAGTGATATAAACAAATGACTTTACCCTACAATACACTAGTTTACTATAGTAAAAACTAACGAATACGACAGTATTTATCAGTTCACTATACAGTATGCTGTAGCATTCATTAACAAAGTGTTGTAAATACTATAATATTTACAGTATAATACACTTTACTATAGTATGGTTCAAAAACACTACAGAATTTACTATAGTATTTTTCCATGTGTGCAAGTAAAGAAAATCAAGACATTAAGTCTTTGCTTACTTAACATAAAATTAAAACAAGGTACTTTATGATTAAAACAAACGTAAAAAATCAACTTAATTCAAAAGTTTTATTCCCCACTGACAGATATTTGTTCTTGTTTTAAGCAGAAATCACTTCATTTTGTTCAGTTTCTCAGAAAACAAGACTTCTTATCTTCATTCTGCGTCTCCAGTAAATGTCTTGATTTAAGGATGTTTAGATATTTGTACTGAAAAACAAGTTTTTGCAGTGTTTGCAACTTTTAACGACACGACTTTATGAATTTAAGACTTTCTGTTTTGATTTAAGAGCTTATTAAGGCCTTAACTTGTGGAAGAGTGCATTAAGACTTTTTTAAGACCCGTTTGAAAGCACCTAAAAAAGACATTTGTTGTTAATTTACTCATCCTTTTCACTTTCTTCAGAACCCTAAAGATAATTTTAGCTGAATTATTATGTTTTTTTTTTATCTCTGATAAACTGTTTAAAAACATTGATAACATGCATGTTACATTTTCTGACTATGAATTTTATAATAATTGGAATATTGTAATTACACACTTTATAGTATTTTTTTTAGAAATTATCAATGTTAAATGTGACCCTGGAGCACAAAACCAGTCATGAGGGTCAATTTTTCAAAATTGAGATGTATGCATCATCTGAAAGCTGAATAAATAGCTTTCCATTGATGTATGGTTTGTTATGATCGGACAATATTTGAAAATCTGGAATCTGAGGGAGCAAAAAAATCTAAATATTGAGAAAATCATCTTTAAAGTTGTTCAAATGAAGTTATTAGCAATGCATATTACTAATCAATAATTAAGTTTTGATATATTCATAATAGGAAACTTACATATCCTAATGATTTAATGGCATAAAAGAAAAATTTATAATTTTGAGCCATACAATGTATTGTTGTCTATTGCTACAAATATACCTGTGTTACTTATGACTGCTTTTGTGCTGCAGGGACACATATTTTAGAAAACAGATTTTGGGGAATATTCCGGACACACAAACATTTGTCTATACTCTGTTTCCCTTTTTCCATACATATCCAGACCTGGACATGACTAAAGTCAAACAAGCCCTGTGTTTGTGACGCCGCCGGGCCACCAGAGGGCAGCAGAGGATCATTACACACTCAGCACACCTCCGTTTACCTTTCTTTTTCAAGTCGGCGTCTCTCTCGTACTTCTCAATGATCTGCATGACTCGCTTGGCTTCATAGAAGGGGAAGAGGATCTCGTTGAGTCGAGGGTCCCGCTGGTTCTACAGAGAAAACCAACATCTGAAATGAGGAGGGATTCGTCCTCAGAGACACGTCTCAACTTTTTAGCTTGTGATACTACAGCCACAGAATTAACTCTGTCCACCGGAGCGCATCCGCAGATGCATTTTTTACCCTTATGAGGGCAGATGTTTCCAAACCACATAAAACACACAGCACGTCCTCGCTTCAAGTAACTCATATTAAAGCAGACAGAGCGAAACAGCATCTGATGTTAGATAAGAGACGAGTATCAGGCCAGTTTAGCTTCACTTCTGACCTGCTTGAACATCACTAACTAGTTCACAGACAGTGAGCGTTTGTGTTCAGCAGACGAGCAAACCAAACACACAACAAGCACAAGACGACCCACAGCGACGCTCTGATCCGCATGCACACGCGTGAACACAAACACAGCAACGCCATCACCGACAGACAGAAGCAGAGCGACATGCAGACATACACACACACACACACACACACTCACACTCACACTCACACACTCACACTCACACACACACTCACACACACACTCACACTCACACGCGCACTCACACTCACACTCACACGCGCACACACACACACACACTCACACTCACACTCGCATGCGCACACACACACACACACACACACTCATACACACACACACACACACACTCGCACTCACACGCGCACACACACACACACACACACACACACTCGCACACACACACACACACTCACACTCACACGCGCACACACACACACACACACACACACACACACACATACACACACACACTCACACACACGCGCGCACACACACACACACACTCTCATGCACTCGCACGCTCACACACACACACTCACTCACACTCATGAACACACACACTCTCACTCACACACTCACACACAAACGCACTTGCACACACACACACACACACACACACGCACGCACTCTCTCACGCATTCGCACACTTGCACACACACTCTCTCACGCACTCGCACACTTGCACACACACACACACACAGACACAAACACACTCTCTCTACGCACTCGCACACTTGCACACACACACACACACTCGCACACTTGTACGCACACACACAACCTACACATGCACACACACACAACCTACACACGCACACACACACACACAACCTACACACGCACACACACACTCTCTCACACACACACACACACGCACACACACAGAGTTAATAATGATGATAAAGAGCTTACTTCATTCAGAAAGCTGACTAACTGCTCTACGGTTAAATAATCACTTTTGTCTCCATTGCTGCAAAGAAATTGAGCAGAAGAGATTGGGTTTGGTTATAATAACAAACAAAACCATTAAAGAGAGAGAGAGAGGAAGAGAGGGAGAGAGAGAGAGAGTTAGACATCACAAAGCATCTGTACGACACCCGTCTGACGCTCCATGAACCGTTAGTCAAACACACGGGTTAATGTTAACTGCTGAAGCTGTTAGATAGTGCTCCAGTACTGGCTCTAGAGTACTAGTTAACCGTGAGGACTGAACAGCGTGTGACGTACATCTTCTTGAAGAGCTCCTCGATGTCCGTGCGAGGGCAGATCTTCTGCGTCAGAGCGTAGAAGATGTCGTAGGTGAAGGCCGAATGCTCGATTTCATCATTCTGCAACGCAGAACCAAATCAGCAGGTTAAAGGGATCCCTGGGTATTAAGACTAGTATGGCTTAATATGACATAATTATGTCTCTTACTGAAATACATAGCAGAAAACCCATCAAAGATTTATCTAACAGATAAATATAACCCATCTAACAGATAGCATCTAGCTTCTCTAGTCTCAGCCGTTTGTAAGCTCTTTCAGTAGCTGTGGTCTACTAAAAGACTCAAAGGCATCAGGGCTAAAGTGGAGAGGAAAAAGAAGCGGGTCTTTAGGGAGTTTTATTCATCCGCAGGCATCTTCCCATGCTTTTCTCCTCTTATTATCACTAGGAAAGCAGTCTTACATCGCTTCTCTTGTTGCCCTTTGACTGAAAATGACAACCAAAAGCCATACAATGTGGTATCATATCAGTATATTATTTTCTGAGTTGTGTATTCTGAGTTGTGTTGCGGTAAAAAGCCAAAGACTATAGAAATAAGCGCCAGTAGCTCACCGAGTGCAACCATTTGACGTCATTGACGCAGAATGTACTGTGCACGTGAAATAATGGCACCCCCCATAGTCCAAAAACGATGTCGATTTTTTTGTCAGTTTTCTATTGCATATTTAAATAAGAGACATCATTTACGTTATATTAAGCTATACATGTCTTAATACCCGGGGATCCCTTTAAGAGTCAGCATGACACGTATTTAACGTCTGCAATGTGACGGGAACAAGATATTTAACAAAAGTAGGACGAGATGTGGTTTGATCCATGAGGGACTGATGACTGAAATCCTTATGTCTCATTTTCCAGCTGAAAACCATGTAAAACTCAATCAATCTTCTGTTTTCAGAACCGTATCTTGAATAAGTGTGTTTTATTGCACTGGCGGGTTATTAAGATTAAACTGTTTTTCAATGGTTTAAAACAAGTCAAAAAGTCTCACTGGTTCACATCTATAAAAGCAACTCAATAACCTGGTTACGCAGAACTACTGAAACTGAAAATATAAAAATAAACGTCAATTCAAAATACATAAAACGACAAAACACTAAATACATACTAAGATATCTAAAGAAATATCCTACGTAATAAATAAATACATCAAATATTAAAATAACTCCTGGCAATAAAACTGAGTCTAGATGACATCATCTGAACGTCCGAGACGTGTTTCTCTTTATAATCACATTACTGATGATTTGCTCACAAAAAGAGCAGCATCATGAATTAAGACTCTTTCTGACCTTCCCACTGGGGAGACCGAGTTCCTTCAGTGCCTGGAAGATTCCTTTCTCCGTTTTACCCGAGCCGAACGTCCGTGTGATACTGCATGAGATCAGATCAGATCAGATCAGTCAAAACATCACAGAATAAAGAGATGATCCAGAGGAATCAGACACTCACCCTCGGACTGGGATTTTGCCGTTGACATTCGTTAGGAAGGAGAGTCTCATCCAACTAGACAGAAAGAAAGACAGAGAAAGGTTATGAAGACAAACATCTGATGGATACTGCTGATTCTCATCTGGTTATACCAGATCTCTAACATATCTCTAACAGATCTCAAACAGATCTTCAAAAGATCCCAAACAGACCTCTAACAGATCTCTAACAGATCTTCAAAAGATCCCAAACAGACCTCTAACAGATCTTCAAAAGATCCCAAACAGACCTCTAACAGATCTTCAAAAGATCCCAAACAGACCTCTAACAGATCTCAAACAGATCTCTAACAGATCTTCAAAAGATCCTAAACAGACCTCTAACAGATCTCTAATAGATCTCTAACAGATCTTCAAAAGATCCCAAACAGACCTCTAACAGATCTTTAATAGATCTTCAAAAGATCCCAAACATACCTCTAACAGATCTTCAAAAGATCCCAAACAGACCTCTAACAGATCTCAAACAGATCTCTAACAGATCTTCAAAAGATCCCAAATATACCTCTAACAGATCTCAAACAGACCTCTAACAGATCTCAAACAGATCTCTAACAGATCTTCAAAAGATCCCAAATAGACCTCTAACAGATCTCAAACAGATCTGCAACAGATCTCAAACAGATCTTTAATAGATCTTCAAAAGATCCCAAACAGACCTCTAACAGATCTCAAACAGATCTTCAAAAGATCCCAAATAGACCTCTAACAGATCTCAAACAGATCTCTAACAGATCTTCAAAAGATCCCAAATAGACCTCTAACAGATCTCAAACAGATCTGCAACAGATCTTTAACATCTTCAAAAGATCCCAAACAGACCTCTAACAGATCTCTAACATATCTCTAACAGATCTCTAACAGATCTCTAACAGATCTTCAAAAGATCCCAAACAGACCTCTAACAGATCTCAAACAGATCTCTAACATATCTCTAACAGATCTCTAACAGATCTCTAACAGATCTTCAAAAGATCCCAAACAGACCTCTAACAGATCTCTAACAGATCTTCAAAAGATCCCAAACAGACCTCTAACAGATCTTTAATAGATCTTCAAAAGATACCAAACAGACCTCTAACAGATCTTCAAAAGATCCCAAACAGATCTTTAATAGATCTTCAAAAGATCCCAAACAGACCTCTAACAGATCTTCAAAAGATCCCAAACAGACCTCTAACAGATCTCAAACAGATCTCTAACAGATCTTCAAAAGATCCCAAATAGACCTCTAACAGATCTCAAACAGATCTGCAACAGATCTCAAACAGATCTTTAATAGATCTTCAAAAGATCCCAAACAGACCTCTAACAGATCTTCAAAAGATCCCAAACAGACCTCTAACAGATCTCAAACAGATCTCTAACAGATCTTCAAAAGATCCCAAATAGACCTCTAACAGATCTCAAACAGATCTTTAATAGACCTTCAAAAGATCCCAAACAGACCCCAAACAGACCTCTAACAGATCTTTAACAGATCTTCAAAATATCCCAAACAGATCTCTAACAGATCTTCAAAAGATCTCAAACAGATCTGTAACAGATCTTCAAAATATCCCAAACAGACCTCTAACCGATCTTTAACAGATCTCAAACAGATCTTGATTCAGGGTCTGTTTACCACTGTTAATGACAACACATAGATGCTTGTCATTCATTAGTCTGATTGTTGAGTCATCTTTAAGTGGATCTACTCACTGTTTCTTCAGGCAAGTCATTGGACACACGTTATTCGCCTTGAAGTTGTGAATCACCGATTTCAGGCCTTCCATCCATTTCTGCAAACACAAAACAATCATACATGAGGAGAAATAACACATAACATGTTTTGTAGTAGTTCACGATCAACGGTCAGGTTGAGATTAATCTTTAAAACATCAGGAGACGCTTTGAATGATTCACGTCTGAAGAAGCTCCTGAATCAGGGACAAATCAGACTATTAGATCACTATTAAATCTGCTACATTAAATATTATCTAGAAGTAACTTAAACACGACGTGACTGTAAACCTGCTAACAAGGTTCAAATAGCTCATATAAGACTCAGTTTAAGACACTCATATAAGACATCTTGATTTGGTGTCAATGAATCACAAACATATTACAGTATTATTGAATGTGACAGCTTTCTGAACAGAACAGAAGTTAGTTGGCTATACATGTGTTTAACTCTTTCCCCGCCAAACACAGAATTTTATGGGTTTCTGTGTTCTCGCTGTTATACGCTAGGGGGTGCTATTAAGCATCTCCTGAATGAGTCTAGAATCACTCGATCAAAAACACAGACGAGGAAGACGCAGAAACCAGCGATCTCATATGTAAACATACACTATATTGCCAAAAGTATTGGCACCCCCTTCTAATGAACAGGTTTGACTACTTTAGTAATTTCTATGAGTACAAATCTTAATGTTAAAGCATATAATGATATTCTAGGAAATTGTGTGCTTCTAATATTATAGCAACAGTTTGGACTCTTTTCTATTCTAACATGACAATGTCTCTGTGTATAAGACAAGGTTCAAAAAGAAAATGATTGATTGAGTCAGTGTGGAAGAACTTGACTGGTCTGCATAAAACCAAGTCCTAATCCCAGTTTAACACCTCTGGTGTGACTGTAAATGCAGACCTTGAGACAAAAACTCATCACCAAACACCAATGACTTGTACATATGGGTTCAGTCATTTTAGACACTTACAAAACTGTTGCTACAGAGATGAAATACAATTTTTTAAATACATGAATTATGTTCCCATAGATTTGGAAGTGCATTTTTCTGTTCTAAAATAGGGGTGCCAATACTTTTGTCCATATAGTGTATGCATATGAAAAATAATAGGATCATCAACACTAACCGCATATAAATGAAAACTGCCTAATGTTACCGAGTGAAATGTGGATCCAGAAAGTGTTAAAGGCCTGTGCAAGCTTTGGGATACTGATGGAAGCCATCTACTGCATCTTTGCATTGATAATATTACTGAATATGATCAAGATGTAGTATTTGATAAAAATGCGGTTTTCTTAGCTTTTTGCTCAAAAATGTTGCCTTTTTATGAAACCTGCCTACATTCAAGTTTTGATAAAAAAGAATGCTTGAAGCTAGAATAAAACCGATTTTTTTGTTCAAAAGCATAAGGTCTGTTCTTTATTTTAAAGTATTGCATGTTCAGATATTCATACAACAAAATATTCTAAATTTTAGTTAAAATCATGCATTAAAAAATGCTGGTGGTGGCTGGCGACTTTTTTCACAAATGATAAATGTTAATGAGGTTTGCAGCACACGCGTGTCGCCGTGGTAACGCTCACCTTGGTGGTGTCCGTGCTGTCCGTCACCATGTACATGAAGCTGAGGTTGACCAGGTCCGTCCCGCTGCACACGCAGATGATGCGTCCGTCCAGATCCGCCTCGCTCTTCCCCGCCGCCTCCAGAGACGCCAGGATCTTCGGGTCCTTCAGGAACCAAACACGCCACGCGTGCAAACATCAGCTCCGCACGCTAGCACCGCTTCAGTTCATGCACAAACTTACAATAACCTTCATAACAGATCGACATGAGCAACTACACTGGACTGAATGGAGGCTCTGGACGTTGAAGCGTGTTTATGGCATCATCAGGGCAAATCTACTGAATCCCAACAAATGCGTCTTATTCATTTAGAGCACACTGCAAAAATTGATTTTATTGCTTAGTATGTTTGTCTTGTTTTCTAGTGTAAATATCTAAACATTCTGGAATCAAGATGCATTAACTGTACAATTAAGATATCAAACTTTTGTTAGTTTTTGTTTAAAACAAACAAAAATATCTGCCAATGGGGTAAGAAAAATAATCTTGATTCAAAGATTATTATATATGATATTCATTCATATATTAACGCCTCATTCATTCATTCAAGGCTAAACAAGATAATTTTTCTTGCCCCATTGGCAGATATTTTTGCTTGTTTTAAGGAAAAACTGCCAAATTTTAGTTTTTTTTGTACAGAAAACAAGACTTAATATTTTGAGTCATTTTACTTGTACAGTAAATTTATCTTGTTTCAATCATTTTTAGATATTTATACGAGAATAATTGTTTTGAGAATCATTTTTTGCAGTGTAGGGCTGGGTGATAAAACGATAATTATTGCAATATAATTTTCCTTGATAAAATGATATGATGGAGGTTTGTAGATTGAAAGAGTGTATCGTTGCACACAGTGTGTTCATCAGCAACAAGAGTTCAATAAATGTTCGTTATAATGCTTATGCGCCGAAAGCGTAAGGCAACAGCGCGACTCATTTGAAGCTCAAAGTTCAAGCGGCAGCGGTTGCGAGCGCACTGGAGCGGATCGTTAATCGCTAACGAGTCTCGTCACGCGACACTAAACCTGTCTGTGAGAGCCAGCGTGAAGCGCTTGAACACA
>CM041802.1:44740378-44755378 GCA_023376895.1 Aspiorhynchus laticeps
CTTGAAGCAGCGCTGCTGGACCGATCGCTGTGTGTGTCATCAAAGTACTGCGAGAGCTATAAGAGAGCGGACGTCTCCTTATGCTTTCTCTCACCGTACTTTGATGTCATGCGATCGATCTTCAAGTCGAACACACCGCTTTATTCCTACTCTCGCGTGTCACGTGACAGTGTAATCGCAGCCTCTGCGGTTGAAGAATCGCGTTTTCTCATATCGCGATATTATCGCAAATACAATTAATCGTTCAGCCCTAGCCGTGATCATAAACGAGTTAAATGAGTCCTTTTACCGGTTAGATTCACCTCATCAACACAAACTAAACAGAGAAGTTAAACTAATGCTCATCTCACAGATGCTCCTCACGTCAAATAAAGCGGATAGTTTAACATCCCATGACCACTAGTCAGGAACCCTAACTATTCTGGTTAAAGCTGACTCGGCTACTTGTGTATATGTAGGTATATATTGTTTCTTTTTGTAACCTGTTGACTGTTGCATGTGAATGTATAAGAGCATTTATGTGGAAAGTTTGTGTTTTTGTTACTTTTTGTTATGTAGAGTTCAAAGCAATAACGATATTAAAAAATATATTTATTCATGTATTTTTAATTGTTTTGGCTGGATAAGATGGCGCATGGCTGCCATGGTGCAGAGCTCTCCCATTCTTTTACTGTTTTTGTTTGTTTGTCCTGTGTTTAGTCCTTCTCTCAGGGTGCTTTCACACCTGGCCCTGTGTTTCTGAACCTGGCACGTTTCCCCCCTTAGCTCGGTTCGTTTGGGCATATGTGAACACAGAAATCGCGCTCGGATCCGCGCCAAAACAATCGGTCTGAGATCGCCTGAACGAGGTGGTCTCGGCTCGATTGAAAACGAACTCTGGAGCGGTTCGGTTGTAGTGAGAAAGCAATCCGATCCAACGGACCAGGGTATATCACGCTGTATAATGGGTAATTACGTAAGTTCCTTTAAAAGCAGTGGGTGAGCTTCTCACGTCTTCGCCATTCAAAATCAAAGCGCGCCTTTTCATTTTATAATGCGTCTTAATGCTCTTCGTATAGGTGCATTTTAACAATGTTTTGCCGACGAATCCTGGACTCCTGCTCAAAATGATAAATTAATAAATATATTGACAGCTACAAAAAAAAAAAAAAAAAAACGCGCGCGTGTGTGTGTGTATGTGTGTGTGTGAGAGAGGGTTTGTTTGCCTCTCTTTCCAAATTAATCATTAATTGTCATTCCAGCTCCGTGGAGCTTTGACCAATGAGAGGACAGTTTACTCGCACGTGACAATTTTGGTCCGTTTAGAAACTTTGCCGTGTGAAAGCAAACCGCGCCAAGAATAAAAAGCAACATTGTAATAATTTTAATCCCTGTGTCGGAATAAAGCAATCGATCTACAGGTGTGAAAACACCCTTAGTATCAGTTTTACCAGAGACTAACTACTGGACATAAGACAACACACACCAGACAACTTTTTGCCGGTTTTTGTTAGATGTTCTAGTCGGAGGGGCAGCGATCCGACTCAAACGCACACTCAGACGCAAACGAGGGAATCCATCTAGTATCCATCTAGTGAGTCTCCGATCCCTTCCTAACAAAACGGATTAACTTCTCCTCACCCGCACAAACAAGGACTTTTCAAACTCTGCTGCATTGTGCTTCACTGAAACCTGGCTGAGTGAAGCCATCCCGGATAACACGCTTCATTTGCCGGGATATCAGCTGTTCAGAGCGGATCGCATCACGGAGCTAACGGGGAAAACGAGAAGTGGTGGACTATGTTTCTACATAAATGACGGTTGGTGTTCAGACGTAACAACTCTGAAGAAGATGTGTTCTCTTAATTTAGAGGCGCTCTTCATAAACTGTAAACCTTTCTACTCGCCATGAGAGTTTTCCTCTTTCATTCTCGTGAATGTGTACGTGCCTCCGGACGCGTGCGTGAGCGCCGCGATGCAACAGCTGGCCGAACAAATATCTGAAACGGAGCAAAGGTACCCGGACTCTCTTTTAATCATTCTTGGGGATTTTAACAAAGCAAATCTCTCCAAACTACCAAAATACAGACAGCATGTCCCACCAGAGACAGTAATATATTGGATCACTGTTACACAGCAATAAAAGATGTATATCACTCTGTCCCACGAGCAGCTTTGGGGCTCTCCGATCACTGTTTGGTTCATCTCATACCGACCTACATGCAAAAACTGAAATCAGCTAAACCTGTATTAAGGACTATAAAGAGATGGACTAATGAAGCAGAGCGGGATTTACAAGCTTGTTTTGACCTCACTGATTGGAGTGTTTTTGAAGCTGCTGCCACCGATCTGGACGAGCTCACGGAGACTGTAACTGTATCAGTTTCTGTGAGGATATATGCATCCAGGACATTCTTATTCAATAATGATAAACCATGGTTTACTGGGAAACTCAAACAGCTTTGTCAGGCCAAAGAGGACGCTTACAGAAGTGGGGATAAAATATTGTATAACCAGGCGAGGAACAGACTAACAAAGGAGATCAGAGTGGCTAAAAAAACTACTCTGAAAAGCTGAGAAGAGAGCTTTCAGCAAACGACCCGGCATCAGTATGGACTGGTCTGAGGAACATCACCATGTACAAGACACCACCCCCACAGTCTGTGGAGAATCAACTACTGGTTGATGATCTGAATGTGTTTTACTGCCGATTTGAAAAGGCCAGACTGACACCCAACACCCGCTCTGATCTGCCCTCCACACATTCACCTACCCCCCCCTGCAACCCCCCTCCCTCACCATTCTACCTGCGTTTAAAGTCTGTGTAGAGGATGTGAACCGGGTCTTCAGGAAGCAGAAATCTAGGAAAGCTACAAGACGGTATTTCACCTGCCTGTCTAAAAGTCTGTGCTGACCAACTGTCCCCCATCTTTACACAGCTTTTCAACAGATCTCTGGAGCTGTGTGAAGTTCCCTGCTGCTTCAAACGCTCCACCATCATTCCCGTCCCCAAAAAGCCCAAAATCGGCAGCAGGGAAAACTCGCATCCAGAACTCTCACCATCAGCACTGGCGCCCCTCAGGGCTGCGTTCTCTCCCCACTGCTCTTCTCCCTCTACACCAATGACTGCACTTCAAAGGACCCCTCTGTCAAGCTCCTGAGGTTTGCTTACAGACAGGAGGTTGAGCAGCTGGCTGTCTGGTGCAGTCTTAAAAAACTGGAGCTCAACACTCTCAAAACAGTGGAGATGGTCGTAGACTTCAAGAGGAACCCCCCTGAACCCCCCATATTAGTGTTTTATTACCTTAACTTTATGTATGTTGCACTATGTTTGTACTTTCTGTACCGGAAGCTCCTAACACCAAGACAAATTCCTTGTGTGTGTGAAAAGCTCTTTCTGATTCTGAACACGTGAGTTAGTGAGCGGCTGACGAGGAGATAATTATCCGTCCCTGTAAGGCAGCGCAATCCCCTGCTACCGACGGTTTAAAACGGCAGCGAGGGTAATTACCCAGAGGCCCCTGCTTCATAAGCGTGCTCAAATTAACGATGCAGAGGACACACGCGCTTCACACGAAACAGCAGGAGCAGCGGAAAACCTGGAGGAAGACAACGACAGCCGTCAATCAAACACAGCAGAGATCATGAGTGTGTGTGTGTGTGTGTGTGTAAACGTTTGTCAGCACCTGACTAGTGCAAACAAGTCCACCCTGCTAATGTTTGTCTGCGAAGTTAAACATTCAGACTAATACAGCAGTAACCAACACACACACACTCACTCCCTCTCTCTCTCTCACACACACTCACTCCCTCTCTCTCTCTCACACACACATACACTCACTCCCTCTCTCTCTCTTTCTCACTCACTCACTCCCTCTCTCTCTCTCACACACACACACACTCACTCCCTCTCTCTCTCACACACACACTCACTCCCTCTCTCACACACATACACTCACTCCCTCTCTCTCTCACACACACACACACACACACACTCCCTCTCTCTCTCTCTCTCTCTCTCTCTCACACACACACACACACTCCCTCTCTCTCTCACACACACTCCCTCTCTCTCTCACACATACACACACACTGCCTCTCTCTCTCTCACACACACACACACACAGACACACACTCCCTCTCTCTCTCTCACACACACACACACACACACACACACACACACTCCCTCTCTCTCTCTCTCTCTCTCTCTCTCTCTCACACACACACACACACTCCCTCTCTCTCTCACACACACTCCCTCTCTCTCTCACACACACACACACACTGCCTCTCTCTCTCTCTCTCACACACACACACACTCACTCCCTCTCTCTCTCTCTCTCTCTCTCTCTCACACACACACACACACACACTCTCTCTCTCTCTCTCACACACACACACACACACACTCAAGGGTTAGCAGAAGACTTTCTTTGGCTCTTAATTTCCTGAAGAGATTAATTTGATCCTCATTTATCCTGTTGTTTATCGTCTGTGGCTTGTTTTGTTTATTGATGTTGTTATATGTTTATTCCTCTACAGCTCTCTGTCGTCTGCTTTATAACTAAACTGAGTTTCTGTTGATGATAATGAACTAGTTCTGCTATTCATGTTACCCGCCTTGATCTGCTGTAACTAGTATTACTAGTATTAACTAGACTCTGATTAACCGTCAGCGCAGATCCGATTATTAATAAAGGCATTCTGACGGAGGAACGACAAACCAAAACCAACGTCAGATGAACAGAAGAAGAACTCCATCCCTGATCAATACAGGCCACCGATGGGATTCAGACGCACAATCATCAACGTTTATTCACATAATAACTGATAACTAAAAGTATGATTGATCATCAGCCGCCGGCGCTGAACACCAACGAATAAACATCAGCTTAATTACAGTCAAACCAAAGTATATTCAGACACCTTTCTCACATTATATCACAGTTTATTCACTATAGTTTAGAAAATGGTAATAAAATATGAGAAGAAACTGAGTCAGAACAAATTGATCTTATTAATATCAGATAACTTTGATAGAAAGGTATGTAATGAATTCGGTCGAATAGCTGTTAAATTTAAGACACAATTAGATAAAACCAATTTAGCTCCAATTACCAAGCAATGCTTAATTTTGTTCAGTCTGTGTGTAAAAAGATCATATTAGCAATTAAAGAAAAACACTGAAGCAAAACATGCCTCCCAAATTTTACTGTTAGTCCACTTTATGAAGAATTTCTGGGTGTAATATGTCACCGTTTACTTTATTTTGTTCTCCTTACTTACATAAATGAACTATAGTGTCCTGCACCCGCTAGTAAAAAAAATATCAAAAATGATATCTGCGGTCTGAATGATTTTTGTTTTGACTGTATGTCACTCTTCGGATCAGGAGACGGAGGATTAGCAGCAGATTTGACCAAACATGGACAGAACGAGCCCCAAGCCGCCGCTAATCAGCCGTACGTGAGCGCAGCGAGAGTCCGTTTCCGGCCTCCATCATTCCTGCTATTATCTCTGACCAAATATGTACCTAACAGGAGCGGCAAATTAGGGATTCTGTCCTCCGAAGGCCGGCAGATAAGCCAAGAGAGGACAAAGAGGGAATATTTTCCAGAGCCACAGAAATAGAACACTGCCTTTTACAGAACGAGCGAGGATCGAGGGTAAATATCTCCCAGCTGCTGAGCTTATACGGCACATAGAGCGTCTGCTGATGAAGGTGGCTTCTTCTGTTCATCTGATCAGCCGCACACGCGCGTCTCCATGGCAACGCTCTTCCCGGGAACGCCGGACGTTAATGATCCGGGTCGGGACAGATTCACCGGAGGCCTCGTCTTCCCAGAAGAGCATCTCCGTCAAAACACACGCAATCTCCAAAGAGCAGCAATTACGCTTCATTTGGACATGAACTCTGGCTTTCTGCATCACATCAAGACTTTATAAGACCTGCACAAATCACATAACACCACACAAACCCATGCAATCTCAAAATACATCATTCTTTTATTATTTAAACAGGCTGAGGCTCATAACAGGGCATCTGCACTCATTTATCAACACACCTGAAGCACAGATCCGTCGATTTTGGATTTTGCTGATATGATAATGTGTTGAAATGTATTGTGCCAATATTAATAAAATCCACATACTGAGTATGTTGTATAAATCCAGTGACGGGCGATTCAGAGAGAAAATAAAAGAGTTTGCATTGATTTAAATGCCAGATACTGTTTACTCTGTCGCCAAAATACCAATAACAACCATAAAAATGCAGAATGAGGCTTTTAATCATAAACAAGCCTGAAATACAGCAGGACTCTTATTCTGAAATGTCTGTGCTTTATTGCTCATTCGGACAGACGAGATCAAATAAAACCATCTACAACATATTACAATATAAACACCATACCGTCATTAACAATTAGCGTCATTAACAAGCTTTCATATTCGTTTCATTTAATCATTGCCTTTTGAAGTTTAATAATCACATATCTGTATCCAGCTCCAAATTTAAGACCTCTGAAAATAACCGAGACCTTTGTTATACTCTCTATGGCCTTAAATTTAACTTAAAACCAAATCTAAGACTTGAAGGACCCTCAGAAACCCTGTATTTACCCATAAAACCCTGCGCTGGTCATCAGGACACAGAAACACTCATGTACTGAACACGGACTACACTATGATAGTATGAGAAACACACAGTCAGATCGGTTATTTCACACTTTCAGTCCAGTTTTGTTATAAAACGTTGGTCATTGCATTGCATTGTGGGATACAGTGTTTCACTCAGTGTGCTACTCTATGCATACTGTAGAGAGTATATACACACTACACACTGCAGTATGTTCATGCTCATGATTCAGACGCACCATAAAGCGCTCTTTGACTCATTTAAAATCTCATATTAAAGTTTTTTTTTTTTTAGATATAGTGTTTTTTTATGTCCATATAATGAAAGTCAACAGGGTCTGATGTTGTCTGGTTTTGTGTTCCAGAGAAGGACGTCACTGCTACAGGTCTGCAGGACACGAGTGAGATTAAATGATGCTGATTTTAGGGTGAACTGTCGCTTTAATGAACAGAAGCGAGCAGCGCTGCCGTCTGATTGGCTGTTTGTGGATGCTACAGATCCTGACAGAAGACAGACACACTAATAAAGCACATAACGCACTAATGCCTCTCGTCTGATGATCAGACGCCGCTCGTTACTGTCTGGTTTAATTGAGTTAATGCAGTCTTACCAGGCCGAGGCTGAAGGTGAAGAGCAGGCGAACGATGGGCTGAGGACAGCGCTCACTTTCTGCAAAACAAGAAGACACAAGCAAACGCTGTGAGGAACGTGTGGCAGCCACTGTTAAACAGTGAAGAGAGAGAGACATAGAGAGACAGATAGAGAGAGAGAGAGAGAGAGAGAGAGAGAGAGAGAGAGAGAGAGAGAGAGAGAGACAGAGAGAGAGAGAGCAACAGGTGTGCTGCCCTGCGGTCACATGACCAAACACCTGCGATCACATGACCAAACACCTGCGATCACATGATTCACTCATGGTCCAGTCACATGACCAAACACCTGCGGTCACATGACCAAACACCTGCGGTCAAATGACCAAACACCTGTGATCACATGATTCACTCACGGTCCAGTCACATGACCAAACACCTGCGGTCACATGACCAAACACCTGTGATCACATGATTCACTCACGGTCCAGTCACATGACCAAACACCTGCGGTCACATGACCAAACACCTGTGATCACATGATTCACTCACGGTCCAGTCACATGACCAAACACCTGCGATCACATGATTCACTCATGGTCCAGTCACATGACCAAACACCTGCGGTCACATGACCAAACACCTGCGGTCACATGACCAAACACCTGCGATCACATGATTCACTCACGGTCCAGTCACATGTGTTTCTATAACGCTTTATACAATACAGATTGATTCAAAGCAGAAAAATAGCAGAATCAACAATGCAAACTTCAGCAAATATGAAGAAAATTAAAATTCTGCTGTAAAGCAGCTAATGTCATTAATAAAATAATAGAGTTATGAGAAAATAAACCAGCCAGAAATCAAGATGGTTATTGTGTATATTAACCAAAAATAATTTACTGCAAATTATGACAGATAATTAGATACATAACAGATCAATCAGATGGTTCCTGCATCCCTGTGTATGTACATTTACATTCAGACCCAAAACTTCCTCTCCGGTCCATCCAGAACAACATCACAGCCACAAGCTCATTAACATATATGACCCGCCCACACAGAGTGGACTACGCCAATCATAACAGAGCTCATTAACAAATGACCCGCCCACACAGAGTGGACTACACCAATCATAACAGAGCTCATTAACAAATGACCCACCCACACAGAGTGGACTACACCAATCATAACAGAGCTCATTAACATATGACCCACCCACACAGAGTGGACTACACCAATCATAACAGAGCTCATTAACATATGACCCACCCACACAGAGTGGACTACACCAATCATAACAGAGCTCATTAACATATATGACCCGCCCACACTGAGTGGACTACGCCAATCATAACAGAGCTCATTAACAAATGACCCGCCCACACAGAGTGGACTACACCAATCATAACAGAGCTCAATAACAAATGACCCGCCCACACAGAGTGGACTACACCAATCATAACAGAGCTCATTAACAAATGACCCACCCACACAGAGTGGACTACACCAATCATAACAGAGCTCATTAACATATGACCCACCCACACAGAGTGGACTACACCAATCATAACAGAGCTCATTAACATATGACCCACCCACACAGAGTGGACTACACCAATCATAACAGAGCTCATTAACAAATGACCCGCCCACACAGAGTGGACTACACCAATCATAACAGAGCTCATTAACATATATGACCCGCCCACACAGAGTGGACTACGCCAATCATAACAGAGCTCATTAACAAATGACCCACCCACACAGAGTGGACTACACCAATCATAACAGAGCTCATTAACATATGACCCACCCACACAGAGTGGACTACACCAATCATAACAGAGCTCATTAACATATGACCCACCCACACAGAGTGGACTACACCAATCATAACAGAGCTCATTAACAAATGACCCGCCCACACAGAGTGGACTACACCAATCATAACAGAGCTCATTAACATATATGACCCGCCCACACAGAGTGGACTACACCAATCATAACAGAGCTCATTAACAAATGACCCGCCCACACAGTGGACTACACCAATCATAACAGAGCTCATTAACAAATGACCCGCCCACACAGAGTGGACTACACCAATCATAACAGAGCTCATTAACATATGACCCGCCCACACAGAGTGGACTACACCAATCATAACAGAGCTCATTAACAAATGACCCGCCCACACAGTGGACTACACCAATCATAACAGAGCTCATTAACAAATAACCCACCCACACAGAGTGGACTACACCAATCATAACAGAGCTCATTAACATATGACCCACCCACACAGAGTGGACTACACCAATCATAACAGAGCTCATTAACATATGACCCACCCACACAGAGTGGACTACACCAATCATAACAGAGCTCATTAACAAATAACCCACCCACACAGAGTGGACTACACCAATCATAACAGAGCTCATTAACAAATGACCCACCCACACAGAGTGGACTACACCAATCATAACAGAGCTCATTAACAAATGACCCACCCACACAGAGTGGACTACACCAATCATAACAGAGCTCATTAACATATATGACCTGCCCACACAGAGTGGACTACGCCAATCATAACAGAGCTCATTAACATATATGACCCGCCCACACAGAGTGGACTACACCAATCATAACAGAGCTCATTAACATATGACCCGCCCACACAGAGTGGACTACACCAATCATAACAGAGCTCATTAACAAATGACCCGCCCACACAAAGTGGACTACACCAATCATAACAGAGCTCATTAACATAAAACAGTCAAGAGAGAGAAAATTCAACTAAATTACGGCTAACATCGTGAACTCTCAATATAAAAATGGTAATGAATGACAGGGTTAAAGTGTGTGATTTACAGTAAACATTCTGAAGCAGAAGCCAATCTCCTCTGTATTATCAATCTGTTCGAAGATTAAAATAAAGCGTTATAAAACACAAATGATCCGGTTAAATCTCCTGATAAAGCCCTCTGTTCTGTTCGTTCAGTCTGGCAAATCCACGTAATGAGTGTTGTGTATTTTTAGACTTTAAGCGGCATTATTTCAGGTAACATCAGACGAGGCGACAAATATTCTCTTGATTAAAGCAGCCGATAATCCCACGCGGCGGCGGGAGAACGTCAATCCGTTCACAGCCACAGCGGAAACACAAACACCAGCCAGAGGAGCGAGATCAGAAACACGGACGCGCTTCCAGCAGATTCCAGATCACTATTGATCAGCGCCTGAGTAATCAATGAAAATTCACCTGCAGCTGAGAGCTTCACTGAGCTCCTTCATCAGGATCAGAGTCATCAGTGCCGCTCATCTGAACCAATCCAACGGAAGGCCGCAGGGCATTATGGGAATCAGCAATTCTGACAGATAACACGTATATGTCTCTAGTTAGCGTGCAGAATTATCTGACAAACTGATCCGCTTCAAACAGGGAGCAGAAACACTTCCTGTAGCTGTTGAGGTCAAAGGTCATGCGTTCAATCAATATCTACAGTGTTTCAGCACCAATTCATTTTGTGAAATCTAGTTAAATCGGCTGATCCCCAAAAAACATCAACTAAACTACACAAGACAAGAGAATCTCACATGAAACACGATTATTGTGTCGAGTTGCCAGCTGATGTGCCGGATTGTTTATAGTGATGCACCGATCAGGATTTTTCATGGATTCCGATTTCGATACCGATTTTTTACCAGCAAACTGGCCGATTCCGATTTTTTTTACAAGCAAACTGGCCGATACCGATATTTGTTTGCAAGCAAACTGGCCGATTCTGATTTTTTTTTTACAAGCAATTCTGGCCGATTCCGATTTTTTTTACAAGCAAACTGGCCGATTTCGATACCGATATTTTTTTACAAGCAAACTGGCCGATTCAGATACCGATTTTTTTTTTACAAGCAAACTGGCCGATTCAGATACCGATATTTTTTTACAAGCAAACTGGCCGATTCAGATACCGATTTTGTTTTACAAGCAAACTGGCCGATTCAGATACCGATTTTTTTTTTTACAAGCAAACTGGCCGATTCAGATACCGATATTTTTTTACAAGCAAACTGGCCGATTCAGATACCGATTTTGTTTTACAAGCAAACTGGCCGATTCAGATACCGATTTTTTTTTACAAGCAAACTGGCCGATTCAGATACCGATTTTGTTTTACAAGCAAACTGGCCGATTCAGATACCGATATTTTTTTACAAGCAAACTGGCCGATTTCGATAACGATATTTTTTTACAAGCAAACTGGCCGATTCAGATACCGATATTTTTTTACAAGCAAACTGGCCGATTCAGATACCGATATTTTTTTACAAGCAAACTGGCCGATTTCGATACCGATATTTTTTTACAAGCAAACTGGCCGATTCAGATACCGATTTTGTTTTACAAGCAAACTGGCCGATTCAGATACCGATATTTTCAGATACCGCAAACTGGCCGATTCAGATACCGATATTTTTTTACAAGCAAACTGGCCGATTTCGATACCGATATTTTTTTACAAGCAAACTGGCCGATTCAGATACCGATATTTTTTTACAAGCAAACTGGCCGATTCAGATACCGATTTTGTTTTACAAGCAAACTGGCCGATTCAGATTTTTTTTTTTCTTTAAGCAACAAACAAGAAAGAATGAAAGTATATATAAACAAACATGTTTATTTGGTATTTAACAGGCCAAACTGTCTTTTGGCTATTGAAAACAATAACTGTAACCATCTGAAATTAAAGTCAGTAAATGCGCAGTAAGTACATTCAATACAAACATAGAAGGTACTGACATCAGCATTTAGCTTTTGTTTTTAAATTGGGTTGAAACTACATAAAACTGCCTTAAATGAAAACATTAACTGTAACCATGTGAAATTAAAGGCAACAACTGCATAGTTACAATCCAATCAACACAATCAACACACATTCAACAGTCCAAACAAAGATGTTACTTAATCAGCATTCGTTTTCATTTTTAAATTTGGTGTAAAGAGGAAAAAAAAGGTCTTTACCAGTGAAACTAAATAAAACCAAAGTAGGCCATATAAATATATTATTCCAAAATGTTAAATCAAATAATGTTTAGTGCAACGAGTAAAACAAAGATGCTACAGCAGGTGCTTTTTAAATCAAATTAAGTTGATGTAATTTTAAGGTAAAATAAAAATAATCATCCTGTACGGAACTGACGTTTACTTCTGGCTTTTCAAAAGTGCATGCAAGTTTTATTTTTGTATTTTTTCATTCTTAATAAAAAAAGCAGCATTTCAGGTTTGTCACAAGGAATGAACTTCTGGAATAATCGGCCGGTTTATAAGGTTCTGATCTATGGCCGGTCAACCGGTGCATCCCTGATTGTTTATATCATTGCATCGATTGTTTATTATCGTCCAGCTGCAATCTGCTGCATGCACCTATAAGATATTAAGATATTATAAACATTAAGATCAGGATATTCAGTAAAGCTGAACTGTGTTTGCATCACTGAATCACTATTTTCTGTAGAGCAGCTTTGAAAGCATCTGTATTGTATAAAGCGCTGTAGACTTGACCCTTCAGACGTGATCAGCTGACCCAGGTGATCACATACTAGTGATTTAACAAGGGCTCGGCGTCGGGTCACACGCTGGTGTGCGTCCTCAGCTAACACGGGTAATAATAGACGCGAACGCTGCAACGTTCAGAAGTCACGTTCTGAGTTATAGCACAAAGGTCGTCGGTTTAATTGGAAGTGTAAATTGCGTCCGCACGCTGGCTCCCAGCAGTGCCGTGACTGAACGTGTTTCACAGGGGGCTGCAATTAGAAAGAGCAGTAATAGCTCCGGCTTCGCTCTGTTCTAAGCTATTTTTAGCCGTAAGCTCGTCGTCCAGGAACCCTGATGCTTCAGCTGTTCTACAGAGACGCTCGCAGGAACACGGCATGATGGGAGATCTCGGGCCGGCGGGGGGGTGCAATAATCGCTTCAGGACGCGCAAATTCACTCCGTCCCAGTCATTAATAGTGAAAGCGTAGAGCTCAACATACAGACAAAACACAGATGATCTGAGTCCAATTCACAAGCTCTCAATATCCACTCCATTATATTTAAAAATAAGGAAAATGTCAATTTTTCTTAAGGAGATGCATCTAAAGCGGTATATAATACAGCAAACCCTGTAACTTCATACATCACTATTAACAATTAAATTTCACTGCTGTTTTTTATTTTAATAATCAACGCTCAAATAAAATGTACAGACATTTAATTCGCAAATAAAGTTATTATATCAACTTTTTAAACATATAATTGTTTCTACTCTAAATTTTTACTGGACATCTAAATGGTGGCTTTAATAAAAATGTGTTTTCATGACAAACACGCATTAAATATTGAAGAACAGATTGAGTAAAATATAATGAAATGTAATATACTGCAGATATTGATCAAAATGCTCCTCTCTAGAGTTATATTTTTAGCTGATTATTGAGTTTATGATCACTGAATGTCTTTTCTGAGGTAAATGTTACATGATATTATTGATCTCAAGCTGTTTTATTAATAATAATAACTTTATTTTTATATAGCGCCTTTAAAACAGTTTCTCAAAGCGCTTTACATAATAAAACAAACTTAAAATCAAAACAGTCAAGAAAAGCTATCCTAAAAAAAATGATTTTTAAGTAAGACTTAAAAATGCTTAAATTCTGACGTTATTGACGTCTTTCCGACCGTTGAGTCACTGAATGATGGATTATATCATTCATGATTGATTTCAGTGATTCTGCTGATGTTCATTCAGGTTTATTTGCTGCTGTAACTAGTAGTAAAGAGGTAGAGATGATCCACAGAGCCACAAAACCAGTGAATTTAGTGATGAATCTGACAGAAGCTCAAAGGTTATTGTGATTACTAGATGCACATAGGGCTGGACAATAATTCAATATTAATATATATCGCGATATCATTTTTTTCAAAAACGGCGATATGAGTTTTAAACACATTTCCGATATTTCAATATACATTATCGGTGTTTCCAATTCGATGGCATTTTTATTTTATCTGATACAGTAGCGTTTCAGTGCTTTGTGGACAGCCGTTACCGTGGAAACCGCCGTTTCTGCCGCTCCAAAAGCGCCTCCTGCTGACCAATGATGGAAATGTTAATAAATGTGAAAATTAATTGTTGTACATGTGAACAGGTGGATCGACAAGAAGATAATGCATTATAAATATCTAAACAATTAAGGCATACATTACATTTATATTGTTATTTAATTAATGTAATAATTGATTAATAATAATTGTTTACATTAATATAACAATTGATACAACTCATCCATATGTTACCATAGTCATTGCCCTACTGCGCTCATATGATATTATATTTGTGCAGGTCTTAAAAAATGTCTTAATCTTACGTTTGAGCTTAAAAATCTTAAAAATACTGAGTTTAAGATTGAGCTGTTTTGGTTTATCAAGGTGAAATAGTTACTAAGGACTTTGTAGGGAACACTTTCAGATATTTAAGGGGAATACTTAATGACAGCCTTAACGTTGACTCTTAGGATTTTTCTAGCAACCCAAGTTTCACTGAGGGTTCCCTTAACCTCATAACTAAGGGATTTCTTAGTTTAAAAGCTTTCATGCAACCGGGCCCTGGCCCTTAGATAACTGATGCCATCTGTACCTGAGCAACCTCACACTGGGTTTAATAACAGAACGAGCCGCTGTGATTGGTAACACAGCACAGTTTAAGCTGGTCAGGATTTCAACCATGACTACTGCTAGTC
>CM041802.1:44765378-44777878 GCA_023376895.1 Aspiorhynchus laticeps
TATGACTGTAACTTTTCTCTGAAATACTGCTAGTCACAAGCTTTACTCATTAGTGCACTAGACGCCCACAGACTGTTATATCACATTGAGCACTTTACACATGATGCATTAGAGACGCTAAACGTGTTCAGAGACTCGAGATGTGTGTGTGGCACTAGTGCTGTTCAGTGTTGTCTCGTAAACATTGACCGACAGCGTCGAGTCTTTCACACACAAGTAAACACATTCATCACATTAATGACAGTGTCTTGTTGACTTGAAAGCTCATCTTCATTTGAAACCTTTGGTCCGGTCAGTTATGGTGTGTTTTGGGCCACAGTGTATTAAATATTCCTCTTTATGGCGCATAACAATCTTTATTAAACATCATCATGCAGTTCCAACAGTAGATCGAGCGCTAGTAAAGTTGAGGTCGTGGGTTCGAGTCCCAGGGAATGAATTAATAAATGCAGTGTAAGTCTGACAAATGCATAAATGTAAATATTCATATACTTGGTGTAAAATAATGTTTTCCTTCCACATCACATATTTGTACAATAACATGCAAGCAAATTAATCACTTGATGCCTTTATGTTTCATATCCATGTGTTGCTGTATATATACAGTCATGGCCAAAAATATCGGCAACCTTGGTAAATATGATCAAAGAAGGTTGTGAAAATTAATCTGCATTGTTAATCCTTTAACTAATTTTAAATTCTTATTATCCAATGAAAGGTTAGATTTTTGTGATTTTTTTTAAATTAAAGATCAAAAGGATTAACTTTAAGGATTAATTTTCACAGCCTTCTTTGGTCATATTTACCAAGGGTGCCGATATTTTTGGCCATGACTGTATATATATATATATATATATATGCATTCATACAAAGTCTAAATTGTGGCAGAATGGTTCATGACAACATATGTGACCTAAGTAGAGCCTACAATTCATATTAAAAGACTTCAAGAGCTGTTCAAAATCATTAAAGTGCCTCGATTATGGATTTATGAAGATGATCTTTCATGCAGTGAATGAAAACATCTGCAGAGTGTTAAATCTGAAAGTGCTCCGTGTATAAAGTTATCGTCTCTTAAAAGAAAGAGTCGACTCTGAATCATTGAATCGAGTCGTTTTTAAAACCAATCCCTGTTTGACGTCAACATGAATCATTAGCATATTGCCCCGCCCACTTGTTGGTGTTTTCTCATTGGTCTGAATGAAAATGCAAATTCATTCTTAGCCACTAAGTGGCGCTTTTGGAGCGGTTTCCACGGTAACGCTGTACACAAAGTAACACTCTGCTTTAAATGAAATCGACCAATCAGAGCAGAGCAGCGTCACACAGAGGAGGAGCTTGGAAAAATTAATCGTTTGTGAGTCGTTGAGCAAATAAGATAAAAATAAATGCATATTATAAGAAAACAAAAGTGTTTTTTGACTTTGAATGCATGTCTACTTGTTGTTAGGGATCCCAAAACCAAAATATGTTTCATAACCCATAATAGAGGCAGTTTAAGTGACAGTAAGACTCATGTAAACATACACAAGAGTCAGTCTAAACACATATTTAAATCCACATAAGCAGCGAGTTTTTTAAAAGTAAGAAAAAAGAGCGATTATTTTTAACATAGTTCTAGTAAGTCATCCAGTCATCACTAAAAGGTGCACATTAAAGGGACAGTGCACCCAAAAATGAACATTCAGTCATCATTTACTCACCCTCAAGTAGATCCAAACCTGTATGAATGTGTTTGTTCTGAACACAAAGGAAGATATTCTGAAGAAAGTTTGTAATCAGGCTGTTTTGGGACACCATTGACTTCAATAGTAGAAGAATGCTGACTGCTCTGTGTCCCTCATTCTTCAGAATATCTTCCTTTGTGTTCAGAACAAACACATTCATGCAGGTTTGGATCTACTTGAGGATGAGTAAATGATGACAGGATTTTCATTTTTGGGTGCACTGTCCCTTTAAATCAGAACAGTGTATGAAGTACAAAAACATGTTTACAAAGGTAGAACGGACTCAGAGCGGCGTGTCGAAGGCTTTCTCTGAAGATCGCCCCTCCACGTCTTCAGCCGTGTGCTTGAGCTTCCCCGTCGTGGTGGAAATGGGAAGAAAGTCACTGTCTTGGCTTAACTTGCCTTTACAAGCAGCAGAATCCTGCACGAACTCTTGGATTTCCACCGGAAGCCTCCGAAACTTGTCCTGATACTCCTGGTCCAGCTCGCTCTGAAGCTGTGGAAGAAACCGGTACAAACTCACTCGAGGAACCCATGTGAAGCAGAAGCATCCAGATCAGAACATCTCAACTGCTTTTGCTTCGCTGAGTCATGTTTAATGGTGTTTGCTTGTATCTCTAGTTGTTTTTCTTTCCGTTTACTGCTATCATAGCCATATGTGACCTTGGAGCACAAAACAGGTCATAAGGGTCAATTTTGTGAAATTGAGATTTATGCATCATCTGAAAGCTGAATGAATTGGGTATCCATTGATGTATGGTTTGTTATGATAGGACAATATTTGGAAATCTGGAATCTGAGGGTGCAGGAAAATCAAAATATTGAGAAAATCGCCTTTAAAGTTGTTCAAATGAAGTTCTAAGCAATGCATATTACTAATCAAAAATTAAGTTTTGCTATATTTGAGGTAGGAAACTTACATGGAACATGATTTTTACTTAATATCCTAATGATTTTTGTCATTAAAGAAAAATAATAATTTTGACCCATACAATGTATTGTTGTCTATTGCTACAAATATACCTGTGTTACTTATGACTGCTTTTGTGCTCCAGAGACATATATTTATGTGTCGTGATCCATCAGTTGAGAAGCTCTGATCTCGAGTGTAATCATAAAGCAGATATGAAGCCACAGCGATGTGACTCGCTGAATAACATGAAAAAGCACATGGATTAAACATCAAAACAAAGCTGCACCGTGTTAGAATGAGTCCCGGTTCAGATTAGAGACGCTCTCAGAAGTGTTAGAAAGCCAATGACACGATTTCATCCCACCGAGAGACGAGTATACGGTTTTTCTCCAGGCACAGACTCCCCTAGTGATTAAAGATGTCAGAATTGTATTCATTCTGACCTAATAATTGCTTTACTGCTTATTTGACTGGTTAACTACCCCGCTCGCTCTCCCGGGAACGCTGTAATTAAAGAAAGCACCAAAGATGAATCGTGTCAAAGAAACATTGACGCTCGCTCGTGATCTGAGAGCGTCTCTGATCTCCGCTTGCGCCGGTTAACCCTCAGAACAGGTTTAGTACTTCATGCACTGCTTTGAGCTGGTTCAGCCTCTTTACCAACATCAGCCGTTCCCCCTGAACACATCCATCCCAAAACCGGGTCATCTCAAAGGTCAGCTTCTAGAAAATCAGATTTTCGGCGGCTGACAGCGACGTGCCACGGACAGATGGTTCCCCAACAAAGCCTGACCTACTTACGGGAAGGACATCTGCTGTCCCCTGCTGGACAAGAAACAGGCCTGGGATTGACTCCTGCCACGTCTTTATCACCTGGACTCGGAGCTAATTAAACATTACGAGGTGTGGAGATGCAAGGACGTTTGGGGTCGTCTTATCCTACTGCTCTCTCTCGTCCTTCAATCCTGAACAATCTGCTATTCTTCAGTCTGTTCATCTTCATCGAGCTTTGAGCCATTCAGTTCATTACAGAGCTTTCCTTTCATTTTAAACGACAGGAGAAACACTGCCTTATAAGAACTGATCACACTTTCACTGTAAGACATGTGCACAGTCAAGAAGGATAGATACTGAAAAACACTGACAAATCAAACATCTCCTCAAGCACAAGAGCCGAGGAACACCTCTGACCTAAAGAGACCTGCCGATGAAAGCACGGCTCATTCTAGTTTCTCTTCCCTAAAGACTCGCAGTTAAAAACGTCTTTCCTCAAAAGACTCGTCATCTGTCAACAAACCACGCTCGCGTCCAATTCCACCGCTCTCGGGGAGGAGAATGACCTTCTTCAACATCTGTCCTAATTCTGGTCTGTCATCGAGGGATGTGAAGCTTCTGGAATCTAGATTGAAGTACGTTCCCGTTTCACAAGCGCTCACTAAAAGACTAAATCAGCATCTAACGTATGAAGCCACAGGCACAGAGACTCTGCGTTTGATTATCAATCATCGGCGCCGAACGATCGCAGGTTGTTTCTGAGCGCCGGGGTTTGTTTGTGCTCCTCGGGTCTCTATCGAGTGACAGTGCTTCCCCTGGAGAGAATCAGGAGGGTCGTATGAATTATTAATAAAGAGCCGCTCACATCAAACACGGGAAGAGTGTGACCACAGCGAGAGCCGAGCGAATGCCTCAATCTGCTCCGAGTGTCTGACAGACGTCTCCATCTGTCTCTACTGTGCCAGAAGAATATAACATGCTGTGTGACTGCAAGACTGCAGAGTTTTTAACAATAACTAGGTGCCTATGAAATCCGTTTGATTTTTTTCTAAATTCCGTTCGATTTTTTCCCAAATTACATTTAATTTTTTCCCAAATTACGTTTTATTTTTTTCCCAAATTACATTTAATTTTTTCCCAACTTATGTTTTATTTTTTTCCCAAATTACATTTAATTTTTTCCCAAATTACGTTTTATTTTTTTTCCCAAATTACGTTTGATTTTTTCCCAACTTGTTTTATTTTTTTCCCAAATTACATTAAATTTTTTCCCAAATTACATTTAATTTTTTCCCAAATTACGTTTTATTTTTTTCCCAAATTACATTTAATTTTTTCCCAACTTATGTTTTATTTTTTTCCCAAATTACATTAAATTTTTTCCCAAATTACGTTTTATTTTTTTCCCAAATTACGTTTGATTTTTTCCCAACTTATGTTTTATTTTTTTCCCAAATTACATTACATTTTTTCCCAAATTACATTAAATTTTTTCCCAAATTAGAGATTGTCTTACCGTAGAGAGAGAGGGTGTGTATTACTCACTATTGGAGAAAGCGTAACGGCTAACTTGGATCACGTGATAACTAACGGTGATGGGAATAACGGCGTTATAAATTACTAACGACGGTTTTTTTTTCAGTAACGTGTATTTGACGTACCGTAAACTCTAGTGTGAAGCGCACACACACACACAGAGCGAGAGTCTTTCATAACATGCAGAATTGACGCGCTACATGTAAACGATATTCTTTGTTGTGTTTTCGTGTCAAAATAACGGAGTTTCTTTGGAATTCTTCAGCTTTTAAGAACTGACGGTTTCTCCGCTAGTGGGCGGAGCTACTGCGCAAACGACAATCTCATTGGCCGGCGCTCAGCTATTATCCTCCCTGATTTGATTTCAGCGAATCAACTCGAGCGAACGCAGACAACCTGATTAATATTCATGAACCCAGCAGCTCATTAATCCTTAGTGTGTTTTATATTGTTATTATTAGTAGTACAATTCATAGTAGTTGTTATGTTATCAATTTTTCCCCTTTTTTTTATAGAAACACTAAATGATAAACAATATCTTAAGCACCAGTCCTAAGTTCAGTCAACATGACAAATATGAATTCATACTTGGTTATTCTAATTACTAAAGTCCTATCATCATATAATGCTAAATTATCATAATATCATATTATAATACTTGACTGACTGATGCTAAGTGTCAGTAGATAAATAGTGTAGATTAATATACAATGTTTTATAATAATAATTTATTCTATTTAGTGTCCATTTCATTCATTAAACATATTTAATATTGGGGACATCCAATTTATTTGACATATTTGAATTTTTTTTTTTAAGTAACACTATAGTTAGTTTCCCTGGTAATTAGTTACTTTTATAATGATGTAACTCAGTTACTATTTGTGAGAAGTAACTAGTAACTATAACTAATTAACCAATCACATTACAGTCTTGAAGTAATAACTAACCCTCAAACAACTTATAACTAACCCTCAAATAACTAATAACTAACCCTCAAACAACTAATAACTAATCCTCAAACAACTAATAACTAATCCTCAAACAACTAATAACTAATCAAACAACTAATAACTAACTCTCAAATAACTAATAACTAACCCTCAAACAACTAATAAATAACCCTCAACTAATAACTAACCCTCAAACAACTAATAACTAACCCTCAAACAACCAATAAATAACCCTCAACTAATAACTAACCCTCAAACAACTAATTGTGAGAAGTAACTAGTAACTATAACTAATTAACCAATCACATTACAGTCTTGACGTAATAACTAACCCTCAAACAACTAATAACTAACCCTCAACTAATAACTAACCCTCAAACAACTAATAACTAACCCTCAAATAACTAACCCTCAAATAACTAATAACTAACCCTCAAACAACTAATAACTAACCCTCAAATAACTAATAACTAACCCTCAAACAACTAATAACTAACCCTCAACTAATAACTAACCCTCAAACAACCAATAACTAACCCTCAACTAATAACTAACCCTCAAACAACTAATTGTGAGAAGTAACTAGTAACTATAACTAATTAACCAATCACATTACAGTCTTGACGTAATAACTAACCCTCAAACAACTAATAACTAACCCTCAACTAATAACTAACCCTCAAACAACTAATTGTGAGAAGTAACTAGTATCTATAACTAATTAACCAATCACATTACAGTCTTGACGTAATAACTAACCCTCAAACAACTAATAACTAACCCTCAACTAATAACTAACCCTCAAACAACTAATAACTAACCCTCAAACAACTAATAACTAACCCTCAACTAATAACTAACCCTCAAACAACTAATAACTAACCCTCAACTAATCACTAACCCTCAAACAACTAATTGTGAGAAGTAACTAGTAACTATAACTAATTAACCAATCACATTACAGCCTTGAGTGTACGGATCCCATAGGAATGAATGAGAAGTGCCACCTGTGGCAAAAGTCAGTGACTTCTCTTATAAAACAGCATTTTTTTCAGTGTAAACTCTAAAAATAGTTCAATCCAGAAGTATTGCTATATTGAAGATGATCAGATTCATTAAATGACGATAAAAAGCTGTTTACTGAAAACCTCTCCTCCATTGACATCCATTAAAATAAAACACCCTCTGGTCTCCTTTCCGTTAGCTTTAGCCGTTACGCTCTTTTGGCTAACGGTTGCAGGCGCCCGCTCTGGTTATCATGGGGTTAAGAGCGGATGAGTGTTGCCATGGCGATGGCACAGCAGCTTCACTCAGCATCAACACGCTTTCAGAGAGGAACACGTCTGCAACAAACACCACGAGACCAGACGCGTAAAAACACCTCAGAAGCAGCGCAGGCTTGGCGTTAGCATGAATAATGCTCAGCACAGAGCGACTGAGCTCACGAGGAGCCAGCGTTCACCTCGCTGGGAAGTTCATGAAACAAACGGCACAGTGAAGCTGAAGGTCAGATGATTGAAGCGCTAGCAGGACGCTTCACGCTTGCTTCTATTTAAACATGCGCTCACACACATGAATATAGGCTGCTGCTCGAGCAGCGGCTTTCATCGCCGAGGTCTCTGAAGACCCAGGATGCTTATAGCTGTCCATTAGTGCCTGATCCAAGAGTAAAAATAGGTCAGGCCTCTCTCTATCTCTCTCCCTCTCTCTCTGTCCCTCTCCCTCTCTTATCTCTCTCTCTCTCTCTCTCTGTCCCTCTCTCTCTCTCTCTCTCTCTCTCTCTGTCCCTCTCCCTCTCTTATCTCTCTCTCTCTCTCTCTCTGTCCCTCTCTCTCTCTCTCTCTCTCTCTCTCTCTGTCCCTCTCCTCTCTCTGTCCCTCTCCCTCTCTCTCTCTCTCTCTCTGTCCCTCTCCCTCTCTATCTCCCTCTCTCTCGCCCTCTCTCTCTCTCCCTCTCTCTCTGTCCCTCTCCCTCTCTCTCTCTCTCTCTGTCCCTCTCCCTCTCTATCTCTCTCTCTCTCTCTCTCTCTCTCTCCCTCTCCCTCTCTATCTCCCTCTCTCTCGCCCTCTCTCTCTCTCCCTCTCTCTCTGTCCCTCTCCCTCTCTCTCTCTCTCTCTCTCTCTGTCCCTCTCCCTCTCTATCTCCCTCTCTCTCGCCCTCTCTCTCTCTCCCTCTCTCTCTGTCCCTCTCCCTCTCTCTCGCCCTCTCTCTCTCTCTCTCTGTCCCTCTCCCTCTCTCTCTCTCTCTCTCTCTCTCTGTCTCTCTCTCTCTCATGTGCTTCAGAGGGCTTCGTCCTGGTTACTATAACTTCAGACTGGCTCCTGATGCAAACACAAGCACAGATGAGACTCTTCGAGGTTCAGAGAACGAGGTTCAGAAGGACTCCTATAAATCAGCAGTCTGATAGAGAGCAAGGCCCAGATGAACCGATGCTCTATAATGTAAGACTGTGAAGCTCCGTCTCTCATCTGACGCCAAATGCATCCGGCCTTCAGTGACAGAAACTGCTTCATCACTAATCATAAAGAAGTCAATGTTTCTATGTGTAAGGAATGTCAGATGAGTATCTGTCATGAACTGCATGCTGGGATGCAGAAGTGCTTACCTTCCACTTCCTGTGGTCCGTCCTCCTAAAATAACAGTGACAGTGAGGAGACACGAACACACCGCAGGTATACGTGTGAGTGTGTGTGTGTGTGTGTGTGTGTGTGTGTGTGTGTGAGAGAGAGAGAGAGAGTGTGTGTGAGTGTGTGTGTGTGTGTGTGTGTGTGTGTGTGAGTGTGTGTGTGTGTGTGTTTCTGCAGTGTCTAAACTTCTCCAAACATGTCTTGATTCATGAAGCATATCTTGAATCTGCACAACGACTCGTACCTTTGGTTTGTCGTCCAGGATTTGCAGTCGAATATCTTTATGTTTCTCCAGCAATCTCTCCAGTCGTTTGGCCTGAGCTTCTTCCAGCTGAAAAACACACACACACACACACACACACACACACACACACGCACACACGCACACACACACACGCTCACAGATGTGTTCCAGTGTCAACATGTCACAACAATACTGCCACACAGAACTAACCCTCAAACAACTAATAACTAACCCTCAAATAACTAATAACTACCTAACCCTCAAATGACTAATAACTAACTAACCCTCAAATAACTAATAACTAACCCTCAAATAACTAATAACTAACTAACCCTCAAATAACTAATAACTAACCCTCAAACAACTAATAACTAACCTTCAAACAACTAATAACTAACCCTCAAACAACTAATAACTAACCCTCAAATAACTAATAACTAACCATCAAACAAATAATAACTAACCCTCAAATAACTAATAACTAACCCTCAAATAACTAATAACTAACCCTCAAACAACTAATAACTAACCCTCAAACAACTAATAACTAGCCCTCAAATAACTAATAACTAACCCTCAAACAACTAATAACTAACCCTCAAACAACTAATAACTAACCCTCAACTAACAACTAATAACTAACCCTCAACTAACAACTAACCCTCAACTAATAACTAACCCTCAACTAATAACTAACCCTCAAATAACTAATAACTAATAACTAACCCTCAAATAACTAATAACTAACTAACCCTCAAACAACTAATAACTAACCCTCAAACAACTAATAACTAATCCTCAAATAACTAATAACTAATCCTCAAATAACTAATAACTAATCCTCAAATAACTAATAACTAATCCTCAAATAACTAATAACTAACCCTCAACTAACAACTAACCCTCAACTAATAACTAACCCTCAACTAATAACTAACCCTCAAACAACTAATAACTAACCCTCAAACAACTAATAACTAACCCTCAAATAACTAATAACTAACTAACCCTCAAATAACTAATAAGTAACTAACCCTCAAACAACTAATAACTAACCCTCAAATAACTAATAACTAACTAACCCTCAAATAAATAATAACTAACCCTCAAATAACTAATAACTAATCCTCAAATAACTAATAACTAACCCTCAAACAACTAATAACTAACCCTGATAGAGATCTTGATGCAGAACAGACGCTGATCCAGTGGTTTCTCCCAGAGAGACAGACCTCAGCACAATACACACATTATTTATCATACAAATATACCCTAACAATAAAATATTAAGCAGGATCACAGTCATGCCGTTGTTCTGAATAACATCACTGATGTTCTGACTGATGTTCTGACTCTGAATGCCATATTGATTAAATACAGCAGCTCATGAATTACAACGTTTACAATTTAATGCTCAATTCATACACAATCTTCCACTCTGTCCATGAAATAACTCCATAAGACACGTCATAAAGGCCTCTAACACTAGCTTGCTCTATTCTTTTTATTATATAATAAAAACACCTTGTTATGTGTACTGTGTTAAGCTCTCTGAGAGTTGCAATGCTAAAATATGCTTTTATTACTTAGATTTTTTTGTCTTGTTTACAGTCAAGATATCTAATAATTCATAAATCAAGACGGAAAGTAAAAATTTGTGTCTTGTTTTCAGAAAAATCAAGTCAAAATTAAGCGAGTTTATGCTTAGAACAAGCAAAATAATCATAAAAATAATAATAAAAAAATCAAAAATGATAATAAAAAGGGGTAAGCAAAATTTCAAAGAGAAAACAAGATCATTTTGCTTGTTTTAAGCATAAACTCACTTAATTTTGACTTGATTTTTCTGAAAACGAGACAATAATTTTTACTTCTTGATGTAAGAATTGTTAAATATCTGAGCTGTAAACAAGACAAACAAAATCAGTAACACTTTATTTTAGAGTCTCGTAACTAGTTGTTTATTAGCATGCATATTACTATAATATTAGCCATTTATTAGTACTAATTAAGCACATATTAATGCCTTATTCTACATCCCTAATCCTAAACTTAACAACTACCTCACTATCTATTAATAAGCAGCAAATTAGGAGTTTATTGAGAGAAAAGTCATAGTTAATAGTGAATAAGTGTTCTCTATTCTAAAGTGTTACCAAGTAAAAAATAATTTTTTGCAGCGTCACAGCACTTGTGTATCATTGCTGTGTTGATTGCTTCTATTGTCATAATTTATGATAAGTCGCTTTGGATAAAAGCATCTGCTAAATGACTGAATGTAATGTATAAAGATGGTCGTTTGTCGCCACCTGCAGGTGTAACAATGTAACTGCAGCATACAGTAAAATATACATTCAATGTTCATCATGGCAGCACAAAACAAACCATGCTTTCTTTTCCCTTTTAAACATTGCTCTCTATTAACTGAAGTCTATTCTGCATGATTATATGATAGGTTGCATTATATTATTTGCATTAAGCCTGTTTTGCTCTCGTGTGCACGACCTGATCAGAAGAAAAATATGAGTCCACTTCAAAAATTAGACGTGAAGCGTTCTTTCATTTTGTCAGAATATATAACTACTTTTGATTGTCGGTCAAATGAGAAAGACACTGACTGTGTACACTAAATATACTTAAATGTATTATGCATTTATTTCATGCTAAGTATACTATTTTCATATTTATGTACTTGATAAAATGTCCCGCTTAAGTACTTAAAGTCTGCTAAATTGGAAGAACTAATTTAATACGTAATGCACTTTAATTGCGCACAATTAAAGATAAGCTTAATATATTTGTTTGTGCTAAAGTGGAGCTATTGCAAGTATTGTGCATTTAAAGACCATACGATTCTCATCAAAAGTGACATTAAAATACATTTTAGTCTTAATATTAAGAAAAGTGCATTGTGCAGATGTAATAGTTTAAATATAATTTTTCTATCACCAAGTCTCGAGTTAGTAGATTTTAACTATACTTAGTATGAAATAAATGTATTTTAAATATAACACTTTTTACTATGTAATTAAAGCATTTCACTACTGATTATACCCTGTATGATTGTGTATGTGACAAATAAACAAGAACCTTGAACCATTTACCAGCATGGGTTAACTAGTCCATGGTAACCAGTACTCACCCGTTTGATGGAGTGCACCACCTCGTTCACGTGTGATCTGTTCATCTCCATCTTTTTCCTACAAAACAGATGATTTTAGCTTGAAGCATAATCTTCATCAGCAGCACTAAATATGATCAACATCAGCTTTATTCTGCTCATCAAAAAGCCCGATTCGGACGGTAATTGTTTCTCATATGCACGTCTGTAAAAATACATTTACATATCACCTCAGTTATAATACTCATGATTCGGATGATGATTTATTCACAGCAGACGTGGCTAGTCACATGATTGTCTGATGTACATAAAATTAATTTTATTCTTATTATTGTGTAAAATGTATTTAAAAATACTTATTATTATGTAAAATGTATTATTATTCCATGCATATTTTATAATATTTAATATTTGATTATTTAAATCTCCTGTTTAAAAATAGGAAAATAGACGCGCTATAGTTGTATATAATAATACATCTGTTTATAAAACACATTTTAAAATTATATTGCATATCTGCTGCTGCCATAATAAAGACCTTTCCAATGTTTACATGATTTTCTTCTCTTTCTGCTCTCAGTCGCTGTGGTGGAACAGTTATGAAT
>CM041802.1:44790378-44800378 GCA_023376895.1 Aspiorhynchus laticeps
ACGGCTCGTCAGAATCAAGGTGTTTGATGGAGAAGCTGCCTGATGTGTTCAGCCAGGGCCGTACCTACCATTGAGGTCCCCGAGATCCGGACCTTGGTTTTTTAAACCATTTGCTAAAATCATTTAAGTTCATTTTTTTTCCTCATTAATGTACACACAGCACCCCATATTGACAGAAAAACACAGAATTGTTGACATTTTTGCAGATTTATTAAAAAAGAAAAACTGAAATATCACATGGTCCTAAGTATTCAGACCCTTTGCTGTGACACTCGTATATTTAACTCAGGTGCTGTCCATTTCTTCTGATCATCCTTGAGATGGTTCTACACCTTCATTTGAGTCCAGCTGTGTTTGATTATACTGATTGGACTTGATTAGGAAAGCCACACACCTGTCTATATAAGACCTTACAGCTCACAGTGCATGTCAGAGCAAATGAGAATCATGAGGTCAAAGGAACTGCCTGAAGAGCTCAGAGACAGAATTGTGGCAAGGCACAGATCTGGCCAAGGTTACAAAAAAAGTTCTGCTGCACTTAAGGTTCCTAAGAGCACAGTGGCCTCCATAATCCTTAAATGGAAGACGTTTGGGACGACCAGAGCCCTTCCTAGAGCTGGCCGTCCGGCCAAACTGAGCTATCGGGGGAGAAGAGCCTTGGTGAGAGAGGTAAAGAAGAACCCAAAGATCACTGTGGCTGAGCTCCAGAGATGCATTCGGGAGATGGGAGAAAGTTGTAGAAAGACAACCATCACTGCAGCCCTCCACCAGTCGGGGCTTTATGGCAGAGTGGCCCGACGGAAGCCTCTCCTCAGTGCAAGACACATGAAAGCCCGCATGGAGTTTGCTAAAAAACACCTGAAGGATTCTCTGGTCTGATGAGACCAAGATAGAACTTTTTGGCCTTAATTCTAAGCGGTATGTGTGGAGAAAACCAGGCACTGCTCATCACCTGTCCAATACAGTCCCAACAGTGAAGCATGGTGGTGGCAGCATCATGCTGTGGGGGTGTTTTTCAGCTGCAGGGACAGGACGACTGGTTGCAATCGAGGGAAAGATGAATGCGGCCAAGTACAGGGATATCCTGGACGAAAACATTCTCCAGAGTGCTCAGGACCTCAGACTGGGCCGAAGGTTTACCTTCCAACAAGACAATGACCCTAAGCACACAGCTAAAATAACGAAGGAGTGGCTTCACAACTCTGTGACTGTTCTTGAATGGCCCAGCCAGAGCCCTGACTTAAACCCAATTGAGCATCTCTGGAGAGACCTAAAAATGGCTGTCCACCAACGTTTACCATCCAACCTGACAGAACTGGAGAGGATCTGCAAGGAGGAATGGCAGAGGATCACCAAATAAACTTGTTGCATCTTTCCCAAAAAGACTCATGGCTGTATTAAATCAAAAGGGTGCTTCTACTAAATACTGAGCAAAGGGTCTGAATACTTAGGACCATGTGATATTTCAGTTTTTCTTTTTTAATAAATCTGCAAAAATGTCAACAATTCTGTGTTTTTCTGTCAATATGGGGTGCTGTGTGTACATTAATGAGGAAAAAAAAATGAACTTAAATGATTTTAGCAAATGGCTGCAATATAACAAAGAGTGAAACATTTAAGGGGGTCTGAATACTTTCCGTACCCACTGTATATATCTATACCACTTCATATAGTTCATCAATTTCACACGAAGAGTGTGTTTTTCTCCAATTGATGTGACGGTCGAAATGTTGCAATAAATACTTTTATGGAGCAGTTATATCAGTGTGCGGACATCACGTTTGTTCTTTTTCTCGAAAAAATAACCATGATTACAAATGTAATATTGATTTTTGACAACAGTTCTGTAAGTGTAAAGTTAATTAAGAGACGTTTTAGACAACATATTGCCTGTTTTTGCTCTATTTCGTCAACAAAAATAACTCCAAACACAGCCACAGCACTGTTTAGTGTCTCAGTGATTCGTTCCTGAATGAATCAACCGTTTAAATGATTCGGTTCACTCACAATGATTCACTTATTAACAGTGATTTGCTGCCACCTGCTGGAGGTTTTAATTCCACATTTCGACTTTTCCCCCCGATTTTTTTCATGTTTTAAATCATTTCAAATATCAGTATTCAACGTTTTATATTTAATATATCAAAACATTATTTATGCAATTGTAATTGCAGGTTAAATGCATTCATGTCTTGCATTAAACAGTGTAATTTGTTTGGTAAAAGCCCAAATGTCTTATTATTATTCTTCACTGATTAAATATAAGAATTTGACTCAAAAGATAATGCACACTTTAAGAAAAAAAATGGCTTTATAAAAGGTAAAAATGCCCATAAAATCTAAAAAACTGTTTAAACTTATTGGAAAAGATAAATTTCTATCAGTGTGAATATTTTTTTTAATAATAATATTCATGTTTAATCATTTTAGACACGTGATTTTACTGAAGGCTACCAGGATAATTATAACTGAGTTTATTAAATTCATAAACATAAACAAACTATATCTTCTCTATTTCCAGTTTGTAGCGTGGATCATTCATTGCAACTTTTAATCTGATTCTCATGTTTAAGAATCTGTTATCTTGAAAAATAGCTAATTTATGCTACTGTCCACTGACTTGGTTTTAAACCTATATTATTATCCAATTTATGAGCCTTAAAACATCTTAAAAGGCACACATGTAAATCAGGAAAATCTAAATTTTCAGCGCTCGTCACTGCAGACGTACTCTTTTGAAGACCACTGGATCTTCGTCCCACACCGGATTGACGGCGTTGCTTTGAGACGTCTTGGTCTTGAACGCTTTCCGTTTGGTGTCCACCGGCAGGCCGAACATTTCCACCTCCACGTAAACACCGACTCTCTTATCAGAGAGGAACTGACCGGATATGATCTGAGAAAGACAGAAATCGTATTATTCGACACCGCAGAAGCTGCTGGATTTGACCGAATCTGTGAAACGAACTGGACTTACGCTGATTTCACGCTGCACGATTTTAGCAACACTGCAAAAAGGGATTCTCTTAAGGTCCTTGCACACTGACTGTGCGTTCACACCATACGCGACTTGCACGAATAAATAGCGCTATTCGCGCGTAGTTGGACGCTTGAACATTTTGAGTTTACTCGCTTCATTCGTGCGTGAAATTCGCTTCATTCGCGTGTGAAATTCGCTTTATTCGCGTGTGAAATTCGCTTTATTCGCGCTTTCATTCGCGCGTGAAATTCGCTTCATTCGCGTGTGAAATTCGCTTCATTCGCGCGTGAAATTCGCTTCATTCGTGCGTGAAATTCGCTTCATTCGTGCGTGAAATTCTCTTCATTCGTGCGTGAAATTCGCTTCATTCGCGTGTGAAATTCGCTTTATTCGCGTGTGAAATTCGCTTTATTCGCGCTTTCATTCGCGCGTGAAATTCGCTTCATTCGCGTGTGAAATTCGCTTCATTCGCGCGTGAAATTCGCTTCATTCGTGCGTGAAATTCGCTTCATTCGTGCGTGAAATTCTCTTCATTCGTGCGTGAAATTCGCTTCATTCGCGTGTGAAATTCGCTTTATTCGCGCTTTCATTCGCGCGTGAAATTCGCTTCATTCGCGTGTGAAATTCGCTTCATTCGCGTGTGAAATTCGCTTCATTCGTGCGTGAAATTCTCTTCATTCGTGCGTGAAATTCTCTTCATTCGTGCGTGAAATTCGCTTCATTCGCGTGTGAAATTCGCTTTATTCGCGCTTTCATTCGCGCGTGAAATTCGCTTCATTCGCGTGTGAAATTCGCTTCATTCGCGTGTGAAATTCGCTTCATTCGTGCGTGAAATTCGCTTCATTCGTGCGTGAAATTCGCTTCATTCGCGTGTGAAATTCGCTTTATTCGCGCTTTCATTCGCGCGCGAAATTCGCTTCATTCGCGTGTGAAATTCGCTTTATTCGCGCTTTCATTCGCGCGTGAAATTCGCTTCATTCGCGTGTGAAATTCGCTTCATTCGCGCGTGAAATTCGCTTCATTCGCGTGTGAAATTTGCTTTATTCGCGTGTGAAATTCGCTTTATTCGCGCTTTCATTCGCGCGTGAAATTCGCTTCATTCGCGCGTGAAATTCGCTTCATTCGCGCGTGAAATTCGCTTGAAATTCACTTCATTCGCGCGTGAAATTCGCTTCATTCGCTTCATTCGCGCGTGAGATTCGCTTCATTCGCGCGTGAAATTCGCTTCATTCGCGCGTGAGATTCGCTTCATTCGCGCGTGAGATTCGCTTCATTCGCGTGTGAAATTCGCTTCATTCGCGCGTGAAATTCGCTTCATTCGCACGTGAAATTCGCAAAATTCGCACGTGAAATTCGCAAAATTCGCACGTGAAATTCGCAAAATTCGCTTCATTCGCGCGTGAAATTCGCTTCATTCGCGCGTGAAATTCGCAAAATTCGCGCGTGAAATTCGCTTCATTCGCTGTAAACAGTACCGTAATGGCGGCGCTTTTAATACAACCGGCATCCTAGTTTTCCTCATCTACTTTGTACTTTGTGATCAACAAACAAACAAAAATTAGGGCTGCAGGATAAATCTCGTGTGAATCTCGTCAGTAAAGCAGGTTCTGTGATCTCCATCACGTGCTTCCAGATGGAGCGGCGTTTAAAACACAGAGCTTTAGATCACAGCAATATCATGTTCACTCACTTTCTTTCAAGCAAAATCCTTTTTATTCCTGTTTCTGTAAAAGTATGAAGATGTATCGTACAGCTCCGGGTGTCCAGCAATGATTATTTTGTCCTCCATTGTTGTTTTGGATTCCCTCCGCTCGCTACGTCGTAATCACGTCACTACTAGAGCAAGCTCCTGATTGGTTAACGCGGCGCGAATATCCGCCAAAGTTCAGATTTTTCAACTCGCGCGAATCACTCGTTAAGCCCCGTTCACACCGCCAGCGATTTTTTCGCTGTATGTCGCTAGACTCTGTATTGTGAAGACGCTCGTGGGCGTTCCTACTGCTGTCGCTCTGATGTTATTGGTAGACTGCACGTCTGGACATATCTTTAGAAAATGCAATCACAAAGTATATATATCGTCGGTAAAACTAAGATATCATTCTAATCTGACTAGGAATTAGTCTTAAAAGAATTAGAAGTAGCATTCTGCTGTTGGAGAGTGTTGTTAAATAAACTACAGCAGTGCTGGTGCTGAACTTCTCACTGCATCTTATAATTAACAACACGAACCGTCAATGTATGACTCAAACTCACTTTAGACTGCCGACCGTTTATTTTCCACGCATCATTTTTATGTCGTTACAGTCAAATCATTTAAAACAGTGAGATCGCTCCGGAAATCTGTCCTGTCTTGCGTGCACTCGAGACGGTGACGTGTGAGCGCCGCTCACAGATTCTTCACTCCTATTGGTTGTCGCTCACGAATTTCGCTGTTCATTTGCATAAAGTTGAGCAATGCTTAACTTTTGTCGCTTGACCCGCATCGCTTGACACGCCCACATTCCGTCGCCAACGGTCACTTTCGCTCTTGTCGCCGGAAGTCGCCAGCTCTCCATTGAAAATGAATGGGATCATGTCGCTCTGTCGCTGTGTGAACGGGGCTTTACGCGCGTCATTCACGCCGCCTCATTCACACGAATCGCGCCGAAGGATGTCTATTCGCATCTTTGTATTGACTTAACATGTAAATCACTCGCGCTTAACGCTTCATTCGCGTCTGGTGTGAACGCACCTTGAGTCTGAAATTCGTTTTTTTCGTATTCGTCATCCTTCCTATCAAAATGCATGCTTACGGATGAGAAAACGCAGAAAATCGAACCTGATCCGGATTTTTTTATGACGGACGAAAGTTTCGGACTCAGTGTGCAATGACCTTTACTTAGTGTTTTTGTCTTGTTTTCTAGTATAAATATACAAATTCTTGAATCAAGATGAATTTACTGTACAAAGATATTATGTCTTGTTTTCCGTAATATATATATATATATATATATATATCATGTTCGTTTTTGCTTAAAACAAGCAAAAATATCTGCCAATAATCCTGTTTAGCCTTTTAATTAAGATTATTTTTCTTACTCCATTTGCAGATATTTTTGTTTGTTTCAGTGTTAATTTTGGCATTTTTTAATTTAGTCTTAGTCTTTATCTTGAGACGAAAGTGCTTAAGTCACATTTGAGTCTTTCATAGTTTTATTCGACTAAAAGTAATTGCATTTTTGTCAACTTTTAGTCAAACTGCATTTATTTCGGTAGCTATTTTATATATAGTCTTCAAACAAAAATAGTCTAATATTAATTCTTCTCTCTTTAGACCGAATCAATTAAGCTTATGATAAAAATTAAACTCAAGTATACATTTATTTAACATCTTTTGTTGGTTAACATTAATGACATAGATTCGAACACAACACAAAAGGTTCGTTAACGAATATTTTTCGTCGACGTTTTCGTTGACGAAATTAACACTGGTTTGTTTTAAGCAAAAACTAACAAAATTTATGATTTTCTTTTGAAAACAAGACTTAATATCTTAAATTATTTCACTTGTACAGTAAATGCATCTTGATTCAAGAATGTTTAGATATTTATACTAGAAAACAAGACACAAATACTAAGAACTTTTGTGATCATACAGACTTCATACTCATAAAACATATGCGAAACAGCTCCTTTTCTTTAAAGTGCTAATTGAGATGTATATTGTTTAATGACGTAATTCAACATTTTCTCTAGCGATGACCCAAAACACAACGTGCTGCAAACTTCAACTGATTAAACCTCTACATATGAGATCATGATTTAATTCAGAGACGCTTCAGACTCACCTTCACAGACAGCGTGTGCGCTACGATCCCGTCTACTGTATTCTGAGTGAACGGGTCAAACTGTTTATCCGTCCGTCGCATGAACTCTGGCTTCAGTCTGTAGCCGCATTTCCCGTTGTACTCAAATATGCCCAGATTCAGCTGCATGGGCAGATCTGCCAATCACACAAGACCCAAATCAAGCTCATTAGTGCTAATACACGACCAAACCAGCCAATAATCAGGACTGTGTGCTGTGTGACGGAGACAAGTGCATTTCTATGAGCTAAACCCATCTGAAAGAAACCTTATATTACATGTTTTAACCCTTGTGCGTCAATTACAAAAACTTACACATAAAAATTCAAAAAACTGTCATAAAAATGTGACGCTTGGGAGCACAGACTTAAGTCTGGTCTCATTTTAAAGACCCATGGCAGATTATTGTTGAAGTAAAAAAGTTTAAAAAGCGAAACCAAAAAAAGTTTATGAATGATATTTTATATAAAATATATATTTCATGAAACATGTTGAACTCTAAACCTGCTAGACAATCAAAGCCATAAATCTAAACAAGTTATGTTCCAAATTTGAGGTTGATATCTCAAAAAATGAGCTTTCAGTAAGATATTGTTTGGGCGCAGTACCACATTCTCTCCATTAGATGCAGCAAAACTCTGCTGGAGCTCACAGTGCTTGAGTTATGATTTACAGTAGAGTTCATCTCTCAGATATTACAAGAACACACACACACACACAATTTTTTTTTTATGACACACATACAAACCACACTCTGACATCCATACCAACACACACACACACACACACACACACACACACACACACACATATACAAACCACACTCTGACATCCATACCAACACACACACACACACACACACACACACACAAACACACACACAAACACACACACACACAATTACAGCTGCATTATTTATCAATTGTCTCTATAATATCCAGAAGCAGAAAACAGGAATAAAGCAAGTATTTGCTTTATAGGCCAAATCTGAAAAAATAGCATCATCTGGTAAAAAAAAAATTAAAAAATAAAATGTTTATGTCCTTAAGATCCTGAGAGGAATAATTTTGTGTACTTAATGCAAAATAGATTTATTAAAGAAAATGGGAGTGAAATTCCAATAAAAATACACACCTGTGCCAAAATGTACGCAGCTGGCAATAACACAGGCAAAATGATCAAAAATACAAACTGAAAAGGACAAAAATGTCCAAAAGGTGCACAAGGGTTAAACAAACTCCTAGTTTGATGTGGCTTTGCCTCTTCTCCAAGCTCATCCAACAGACTTCACAAAGATAAAAACTAACAGATTAAACTTCAGCTTAAGTCTTGCTTCTGCTTCATGTCTGGTCTGTGATAATAGAGAACAATCTCTGTCTCACTGCTGAAAATAAGGGGTGTTTTGAAGCATGGTTTGAGCTGGTTTAAGTTAGTTATGTGCTGGTCCTAACCAGAGGTGGGTAGAGAACCCAAAAACTGTACTCAAGTAAAAGTACTTATAGAAATATTTACTCAAGTAAAAGTAATAGTCTGAATAGTTACTTGAGTAAACTACTCAAGTAGTTAGTTACTAGTTACTTTGGATCATATACTGAATATCTATAGTCTATTTTTATTTAGATATATAGATAAAATGTGTAATGTGTGCACACACTGCCAGGCAAAAGATTTTTAATGTAATTTATTTTTCGTATGCCTTTACGCCAGTCTTCAGTGTCACATAATCTTTCAGAAATCATTCCAATATGTTGATTTATTATCGCTTTCTATTCATCAAAGAATCCTGAATATTAAGCAGCAAAACTGTTTCCAACACTGGTAATAAATCAATATATTAGAATGATTTCTGAAGGATCATATGACTCTGGAGTAACTGCTGATGATATTTCTGATTTGCATTACTGAATTAAATTATATTTTAAAGTATATTAATTATGTATATATATATGAAATAAATGCACACAGACGGATCTTCTTCCATCTGTTCTGCAAAATGTAAACAAATGCATAATTCTGCAAGCGTAAATATTGTGAAAATATCAATATTAACTGTGTCTAGGCAAAGGCATTCCTCTGGAATGCGGCAAGGAACTGAACGAATCATTCAAACTGATTCACGAACCGATTCACGGGTTTGATCAAGCCTTTGAACAGAATCAGCTTTATTCGCCAAGTGTGTGCAAATACACAAGGAATTTGTTGTGGTTTTTAAGAAGCTCTTGGTACATACATACATATAAACATACATATCTGACATGAACAGGACTGACTCAACAGAATGAATCATTCAAACTGATTCACGAACCGATTCACTGGTTTGATCAAGCCTTTGAACAGAATTGACTCAACAGAATGAATCATTCGTGAAAGGGCATCGCTCATTGCTCAGAGAAAAGTAGACGGCGTGTTTGGAATAAATTGAAGCATTTTTAACTTTAGCATTAAGATAAAGTAACGAGAGGAGCGTCGCCCACAGTAACGAAGTAAAAGTAAAATTTTTTCACTAAAAATGTACTTGAGAGAGTAAAAGTACCGTTTTTTTCACTAAAAATGTACTTGAGAAAGAGTAAAAGTACCGTTTTTTTCACTAAAAATGTACTTGAGAAAGAGTAAAAAAAATGTACTTGAGAAAGAGTAAAAGTACCGTTTTTTCACTAAAAATGTACTTGAGAAAGAGTAAAAGTACCGTTTTTTCACTAAAAATGTACTTGAGAAAGAGTAAAAGTACCGTTTTTTTCACTAAAAATGTACTTGAGAAAGAGTAAAAGTACCGTTTTTTCACTAAAAATGTACTTGAGAAAGAGTAAAAGTACCGTTTTTTCACTAAAAATGTACTTGAGAGAGTAAAAGTACCGTTTTTTTCACTAAAAATGTACTTGAGAAAGAGTAAAAGTACCGTTTTTTTCACTAAAAATGTACTTGAGAAAGAGTAAAAAAAATGTACTTGAGAAAGAGTAAAAGTACCGTTTTTTTCACTAAAAATGTACTTGAGAAAGAGTAAAAGTACCGTTTTTTTCACTAAAAATGTACTTGAGAAAGAGTAAAAAAAAATGTACTTGAGAAAGAGTAAAAGTACTGTTTTTTCACTAAAAATGTACTTGAGTAAGAGTAAAAGTACCAATCTTTAAATATACTCTAAAAGTATTAGTTACCCAAAAAAGGTACTCAAGTAAAC
>CM041802.1:44812878-44815378 GCA_023376895.1 Aspiorhynchus laticeps
AGCAGTCCAGCTCTATACAGCGACAGCGGAAGGAGAGCAGAACCTGCCGGTACATCTCCACAGAATGTTTCCCGCCAGCTGACCCGCTGCAGAAAACACCAGAGCACTGGACGTCAGGTGGACACTCCATCGCAAACCTCTCACTGTATCTTAATGTACTTCATTGATGGCATTGCAGAAGGAGAGTGTTGCACAACACGTTCATGTTTCATCTGATTTGATCAAGTTTGATCATTAAAATCTTCTTTGTCAAACGTTGATCATTTTGCATTTGCAATGTTGCATATAAATTGTACAATTTTTATACCATTTATACCAATAATATTAATAATGCACCTCGGCTGAGAGGAAATGCAATGCAAAGCCTTTAATGAAAGTGGAGAATCAGTCGAGTGGTTTATGCTGCAGAAATCCCATTAATTTCGGTCTCCTGAGTGATTATGAGCTTCCTGTCTGAATTAGATAATTGGCAGAACTTCATCTAAATGAATATAAAAATGCATTAGTAAGACATCTTGAGTTTTATTGCAAAATTAAGGATATTGATTGGAAGTGCTGAAACTGAGTCTAAGTGAAGTACTGCCATTAGCTCAAATGATACTGACATTAATATCTTAATTCTACAATCATGTAAGTGCCAAAAAAAAACTGTGAGTCCATCTTCATTCGAACGGCTAATTCTACATGCATTAGTATCTGAAACCACATTGACACTAGATCATCTGTTCAGACCACAAATGATCATGACCTGTGAGGTAGGTGTTGTGCGAGGCGTCTGATTGGCTGACCTGTGAGATAGGTGTTGTTCGAGGTGTTTGGCTGATCTGACCTGTGAGGTAGGTGGTGTTGTGTGACGCGTCTGATTGGCTGTCCTGTGAGGTAGGTGTTGTGCGAGGCATCTGATTGGCTAACCTGTGAGATAGGTGTTGTGCGAGGCGTCTGATTGGCTGACCTGTGAGATAGGTGTTGTGCGAGGTGTCTGATTGGCTGACCTGTGAGGTAGGTGTTGTGTGACGTGTCTGATTGGCTGACTTTTGAGGTAAGTGTTGTGTGAGACGTCTGATTGGCTGACCTGTGAGGTAGGTGCTGTGCGAGGCGTCTGATTGGCTGACCTGTGAGGTAGGTGTTGTGCGAGGCATCTGATTGGCTGACCTGTGAGGTAAGTGTTGTGTGAGGCGCCTGATTGGCTGACCTGTGAGGTAGGTGCTGTGCGAGGCGTCTGATTGGCTGACCTATGAGGTAGGTGCTGTGCGAGGCGTCTGATTGGCTGACCTGTGAGGTAGGTGTTGTGTGAGGTGTCTGATTGGCTGACCTGTGAGGTAGGTGTTGTGTGAGGCGTCTGATTGGCTGACCTGTGAGGTAGGTGTTGTGTGACGCGTCTGATTGGCTGACATGTGAGGTAGGTGTTGTGCGAGGCGTTTGATTGGCTGACCTGTGAGGTAGGTGTTGTGCGAGGCATCTGATTGGCTAACCTGTGAGGTAAGTGTTGTGTGAGGCGTCTGATTGGCTGACCTGTGAGGTAGGTGTTGTGCGAGGTGTCTGATTGGCTGACCTGAGAGGTAAGTGTTGTGTGAGGCGTCTGATTGGCTGACCTGTGAGGTAGGTGTTGTGCGAGGTGTCTGATTGGCTGACCTGTGAGGTAAGTGTTGTGTGAGGCGTCTGATTGGCTGACCTGTGAGATAGGTGTTGTGCGAGGTGTCTGATTGGCTGACCTGTGAGGTAGGTGTTGTGTGACGCGTCTGATTGGCTGACCTGTGAGGTAGGTGTTGTGTGACGCGTCTGATTGGCTGACTTTTGAGGTAAGTGTTGTGTGAGGCATCTGATTGGCTGACCTGTGAGGTAGGTGCTGTGCGAGGCGACTGATTGGCTGACCTATGAGGTAGGTGTTGTGCGAGGCGTCTGTTTGGCTGACCTGTGAGGTAGGTGTTGTGCGAGGCATCTGATTGGCTGACCTGTGAGGTAGGTGTTGTGCGAGGCATCTGATTGGCTGACCTGTGAGGTAGGTGCTGTGCGAGGCGTCTGATTGGCTGACCTGTGAGGTAGGTGTTGTGTGAGGTGTCTGATTGGCTGACCTGTGAGGTAGGTGTTGTGTGAGGCGTCTGATTGGCTGACCTGTGAGGTAGGTGTTGTGTGAGGTATCTGATTGGCTGACCTGTGAGGTAGGTGTTGTGTGAGGCGTCTGATTGGCTGACCTGTGAGGTAGGTGTTGTGTGAGGTGTCTGATTGGCTGACCTGTGAGGTAGGTGTTGTGTGAGGCGTCTGATTGGCTGACCTGTGAGGTAGGTGTTGTGTGAGGTATCTGATTGGTTGACCTGTGAGGTAGGTGTTGTGTGAGGTGTCTGATTGGCTGACCTGTGAGGTAGGTGTTGTGTGACGCGTCTGATTGGCTGACTTTTGAGGTAGGTGTTGTACGAGGTTTCTGATTGGCTGACCTGTGAGGTAGGTGTTGTGTGACGCGTCTGATTGGCTGACTTTTGAGGTAGGTGTTGTGTGAGGCGTC
>CM041802.1:44825378-44827878 GCA_023376895.1 Aspiorhynchus laticeps
GATCTCTAGTTCAAACATCATAAACTCATGGAGAAAACACTCACACTTTCTCCAGACAGGATTCTCTGGTCATGTTCTGAGCCAGCAGGTTCGACGCCAAGCTGAAAAGCTCTTCGGACCACTCCTAAACACACATAAACACACATCACACCGTTATCAAGTCTGGTTGAACTTTAGTGCTTGAAGACACAATCGGCATCCGAAAGGGTTCATTAATGTGATCTGAAAGAAAGAACGGACAAAGACCATCACAACCTCCATTAGGACACATCAGCAGTGTTGGGCTCGTTACTCAAAGAATGTAATATATTACTCATTACTAGTTACTCCTTTCAAAAGTAATCTTGTTACTTTCTGGCAGCAGTAATTAGTTACATTGTTTCTTCACGCCACACAGAAGTTGTAACTGTGTATCTTCTACATAAATGTTACTAATAACATATTTCTGCTTCATCATTTCACCAAAATACACATTATTAGTTATTACAAACACTCTATTAATAGTGACATTCAAGTATTAGTGTTGTATTAATCTCATTAATGTGTAGCTTGAAGCTAATTGTAATTTCTCCGTTACCAATATATGATTATATTTCGTTATGTATTTTATCAAATCACATAAGTTTGTAAGAAACTGTTTAGATTTTTAATTATAGTAATATAATGCTGATCAGAGGGCTGTAACACCAGAGTACAGTAACACACAACAGTGTTCAGATCATCTTTTTTCTTGACAAAATCAATATAATGTAATATTTATATCTGCTGAATGTAAGCTTTTCCATATTCCGAGCTCGCCGGCTGCACCTCATCACATGCATGAGTCGTGAAAATTATGAACATAAATCTATGAATTATTTGATTGTTGGATTTTAAATCAGCGGGTCGAGTCATCTAAGCTGTTTTATGGATAGTAACTGTAATATTATTACTGAAATCTTATCAGTAATTAGTTACACTACTAGTTACTGCAAAAAGTAATATTATTACAGTAACTAAATTACTAGTAACTAGTTACTGCCCAACACTGCACATTAGTGACATTAGTGTTAGTGCTTTCTTCCAGTGATGTTTGTGGACGGTCAGTCGAGCACGTCCTTGTTTCTCTGTGATTAAAGGACGGATAAAACGGCATAATTCAATGCTGTATGTGCTGCGTTTCTTTACTGATTAAATATGATCTGTTGCTTTTATTTCGGATCAGTGTTATTTAAAGGAGTTTCATTTAAAGAGAGACACTGAAGGTTTGATAGTTGTGTGTTTAGAGAAGGCTGTCGGGACCAGTGTTGGGTAAGTTACTTTCAAAAAGTAATTAATTACTATTACTAATTGAATGAATGATGCATTTATATAGTGTTTTATTGTGTATTCATGTGGGGGGGGGGTCTCTCCTCAACCACCACCAGTGTGCAGCATTATCACATCATCAATATTGTATTTAAATTACTTTACTAATTACTCTGTCTGAAAAGTAATTTAGTTACTCAATAAGTAACTTAAGTATTCAAATCACTAATTAGGCTACATCTTAAAAATCCTATAAATCTTAAAGCATAGACAATAGAAATTAAGCTCTTTATTCTTTCAATTTGAATCAAACAGAATAGTTTCGCCTTTTAGCTTTAAAACAACTGTAATACTTAACATTTTTATTAAAAATGTAACCTTCTTTGGTTAACAAATAGAAATACTCTGAATAACAAAAAAGCTTAAGAAAAGTTAAGTTTGGCAAGATGTTCAGGAAAAGCCCAACTAGTAAAATCCGTACAGGTTTATATAAAAATAACACGTTAACTAATGTATGTAAGAATTAATTACAGGAATGATCTCCTCCTCTGAATAAAGCCACGTCAGATCACGCTGTTCTTCTGAGGTAAATTCTGGTTTATTCCTCATAGCAGGTAGTCTTTCAAAAACTATGAAAATTAGATGAATCTTGTTTTGTTTTATTTTAATCTATTTTTTGTATCTAGCTGAGGGCGTTTGCATACAAGACTGCATATAATAAGCTCAGATACAGGAAAGACTGTACCTCGCTTTAGTTTTCAAGTTTCAAGTTTCAAGTTTCAAGTTTTATTTGTCACATACACGACTATACAGAGACTGTATAACCAGCAGTGAAATGAGAGTCGGGTCCGCTCCATGGACAGTGCAAATATTGAAAAAAACAACACAAGGGAAGTAAACATAAGATAAAATGAATGAAAAATAAGATATAAAGAATAAAATATAAAATATAAAAGAATGTGTATGACAGTAAGCTGTAGAATTAAATATTAACATAAGCATGACTGTACAGAGAGGAATGTGCAACAGGTTATACATGGTTGACATGAAGCAGCCAATCACAAAAAATAAAATAAATATAAAAATAAGATACGATTTACAGATACAGAACGTGTTGTGTGCAAGTCTGCAAATGAGCAAATGACACTGACAGTTATGAGGTAGTTATGAGGTAGAGAGTATTGAGTGTGTGATTAGTGATTTGAAGTAAGTC
>CM041802.1:44835378-44855378 GCA_023376895.1 Aspiorhynchus laticeps
TGTGTGTGTTTAAACGTGTGTGTGTGCGTGCGTGTGTGTGTATACAGTATGTATATGTATGTATGTATGTATGTATGTAGCCTATATGTGTGTGTTTAAACGTGTGTGTGTGTGTGTGTGTGTGTGTGTGTGTATACAGTATGTATATGTATGTATGTATGTATGTATGTATGTATGTAGCCTATATGTGTGTGTTTAAACGTGTGTGTGTGTGTGTGTGTGTGTCTATTCTGTTTATTGAATGCAATTTCAGTTATTCATATAATTATTTACAGGTGAAAGAATTTGACATTTGAATGTATTTTGCTTGAAAATGCACTACTTTGATAAAAATGCATTTTTCTCAGTTTTTTGTCCAAAATGTTGTATTTCTGATGAAACCTATGTGCATTCAAGTGGTGATAAAACATGATGCCACATGAAGATAGAATAAAATAGTTTTTTAATTAAAAGCAGAGGCTTGGTTCTTTATTTTGATATATAATATGTTCATATATTCATAGCAGAAAATATTCTGAGGGCCGAAATTTAGGTGAAAATCATCAAAAATGCTGGCGGTGGCTGGCAACTTTTTTTAAAAACGCTGGCGGGGAAAGAGTTAATTATGCAGATGCTATATGTAAGTACATATGTGACCCATGCTGGCAAAATGAGTGTGAATGCGCACAGGCTAATTTTGAGCTACACGCAAAAAAGTGGAAAATGTTGATTTTAGTCGAATTCCAGGTTGTCATAAAAATAAGTTCATTAAGCCCTCGTCTAGCGATCCCAATGCTCCAAATAGTTCTAAAATGATCTTTATTAGTATGATTTCTGAGAGGAGTACCTTTCCTCCGCTCACTTCTCACGCTGACTGTCATCAGATGGCCACGCATAAATATGAAGCCGACGGCGCACGATCCCGATAAACAGACAGAATTACACTATTTAAGTTTTCATGCAAACATAATCTGTTATGTCTTAAGTGAATGTTTGGGGAAAAACATCTGGGACTGTATTCATCAAGCCTCTGAGAATTACTCACAAGAACACTGCTAAGATTTGACTTAAGTGTAAAAAACCTTTTGGCTCAAAGCTGCACTTAAAAGTTAGTTATCAAGCATCTCTTAAGAGACTAAATCTTAAAGAGATGATTCACGACACTTTGCTGTGCCACAAACGGGATTTTGGACCAATTCGACGACATACGCATGGACCAATCACTGAATAGATTTCCTTATTTAAGAATATTCTCAGATGAATTCACATTGAATGGTGAAATTCTTAAGAGAAGTTCAACACATATTGGCAATAAAGAATTTTCAAGAGAATACATTATGATATACACATTGTAAATGAAAGATAAACACGTTTTCCACCATGTCTTAGTTACAGATTTGCTGTAATCTGACCTAGTGTTGGGTGATTACTCAATTATCATATCGTCCTATCGTCAGCCTGTGAGGTCGCAGATACACGAATGTGAAACAACTCCAGCGTAAGGCTAAAAGCAGCCTAATGTTTTTAATATGACTGAATTTGTATTTAACATGATAACAATTTAATAGAAACATTGTAAGTTACTAATTATAATTTCCTCAGTTATTCAAAAAGCAGCTAAAGCGAGCAAAGAACATTTACATTATCATCACTGACTTCAGTCTAGCGCCAGTATTATGCACTTTAAAAAACACTCCCATAATATATAATTATAATATATAATTTAGTGCTGGGCATCCAAAATAAAAGTTTTTGTTTATATAATATATATATATGTGTGTACTGTGTATATTTATTATGTATATATAAATACACACACACATGCATGTATATATTTAAGAAAAATATGTTATGTTTATATATTTAATATATTTATATATAATATAAATTATATGAATATAAATATATATATATTTTCAAAATATATACTGTATGTGTGTGTCTTTATATATACATAACAAATATACACAGTACACACATATATATATCTTATATAAACAAAAACTTTTATTTTGGATGCGATTAATCGCGATTAAATAACTGCAAGAGTAAGAGTGATTCATAGCTTTAAGAAATTTGATAACTTGCTTTTATACTTAAGTTTGGAAGCAGGAGTAACTTTAATGAATTAACAGCACTTAAGACTAAAATGGCACTTTGAGAAGCTTGATAAATACAGGCCCTGATATATAACATTATATTAGATCCACGCATTAATGTCACATTATTGTTAATCTAACAATAAGATAAAAGAAGGAATCACTCGCTGCACTTGATTGAACTGCTTTTGGAGTTTTAATAATCAATTTATTTGTAACGAGCACACTAAAGTGATTTTTACATTTGATTATTTGTTTTCCTTATTTGAATGCTTCTGAAAAACATAATTCATTATTTGTTTCTTATATTTGTATACTGTTTTTTGCATCTGTTCTTATTTATAATAACAGATCAAATAAAACATAGATATAATGTGATTATTACTATAGCTATTATTATTATTAATATATAACTGGAGGAAAATATGTAACGTTGCTAGGTGATTTTGCTTCAGAAAACTGACTTCAAACGGGTCATTTTTCATCCGATTCCAACCAATCATACATAATTTTGAAGGTTATTTAATGGAGAATGTGAAAATGGACAGGTGTTGTATGTGTTTTCCTCCGGTCTGCTGTTCAGGAGTCTCAGTATCTTCTGGTCTGTGCATGTGTTTAGGTTCTGTGGGGTTTTTCTAGTGAAAATTATGCATCTGACTCCTCAACAACACTCATGATCTGAGGAATCATTCTTAGGAGCTCAAACACACACCCAGCTTTAACAATTTAACACTTATATGCTGGAGTCATAGTCCTGAGGGCTTTAAAAAACTACTATTTTTAATAAACGTCACCTCTTTCTTCTAAATAATCAGTTGTATTTCTCCTGTAGCATGCAGAATTGGTAATATCTGACGCAGGTCTTGTGTCCAGTCAAATAAAACGATGAGCTCAACTCATCAAGCTTGACATAAAATCCTTCATGTCTTATTCAGCACAATGTGAGCAGGCTGAGCTGATATAATGTGAGTCCAGTCTCTCTGTATTAGAGCAAAACCCTCCAGAAGGTTCGTTCAGAGCAGAAGCAGCTGTGACTGTGAGGAGAGCCGCATGCATTCACTTGAGAAACAAAATGACATGAAAGAAGAAGTCTTGTTTTCTGAGAAATGAAGTGAGTTTATGCTTAAAAAAGAAATATCTGAAGTTCGACGTCAACTTAAACTTGTCCTTGAACACGTTTTCTCATTTTCACAGCCAATTAAACATTCAGATTGTTTTAATGAAGAATACAGACTCCAGATGTGCTTGATGCTGTTTATGAAATTACTTTTCCCTCAGAAAACAATAAAGCTTGTCTGTCTATCGCCTGTCTGTCTGTCTGTCTGTCTGTCTGTCTGTCTATTGTCCGTCTGTCTGTCTGTCTGTCTCTGTCTGTCTGTCTATTGTCCGTCTGTCTGTCTGTCTGTCTCTGTCTGTCTGTCTATCGCCTGTCTGTCTCTGTCTGTCTGTCTGTCTGTCTGTCTATTGTCCGTCTGTCTGTCTGTCTGTCTCTGTCTGTCTGTCTATTGTCCGTCTGTCTGTCTGTCTGTCTCTGTCTGTCTGTCTGTCTGTCTGTCTGTCTGTCTCTGTCTGTCTGTCTGTCTATTGTCCGTCTGTCTGTCTGTCTCTGTCTGTCTGTCTATTGTCCGTCTGTCTGTCTGTCTGTCTCTGTCTGTCTGTCTGTCTATTGTCCGTCTGTCTGTCTGTCTCTGTCTGTCTGTCTATCCGTCCGTCTGTCTGTCTATCGCCTGTCTGTCTATTGCCTGTCTGTCTGTCTATTGTCCGTCTGTCTGTCTGTCTATCGCCTGTCTGTCTGTCTATCGCCTGTCTGTCTGTCTGTCTATTGTCCGTCTGTCTGTCTGTCTGTCTCTGTCTGTCTGTCTATCCGTCCGTCTGTCTGTCTATCGCCTGTCTGTCTGTCTGTCTCTGTCTGTCTGTCTATTGTCCGTCTGTCTGTCTGTCTATCGCCTGTCTGTCTGTCTATCGCCTGTCTGTCTGTCTGTCTCTGTCTGTCTGTCTATTGTCCGTCTGTCTGTCTGTCTATCGCCTGTCTGTCTGTCTATCGCCTATCTGTCTGTCTGTCTATCGCCTGTCTGTCTGTCTGTCTATCGCCTGTCTGTCTGTCTGTCTGTCTATTGTCCGTCTGTCTGTCTGTCTGTCTCTGTCTGTCTGTCTCTGTCTGTCTGTCTGTCTATCGTCTGTCTGTCTGTCTGTCTGTCTGTCTGTCTGTCTCTCTATCCGTCTGTCTCAAACACCCTGCTGACAATGTACTGCACTGATTTTACAGACTAGCTGTACATCATTAATATATAATCATAGGTATTTGATGAATATTTTAAGGAACAGAAATATGAACAGCCACAAACGATCACAATGATGGGAGTCCAGCATTTTTTTATAATTCAGCTGATGGCAGGAACATCGTTTAACGCAGCAGCTTCGACGGTCGACTGCGTCTTCACACAAGAACACGAGACGAGTCGCAGAATCCTGACCGATCCAGCATTATGAATGATTCTGGACACAGCTGGAGTTTATACAGTACTCACCATCAACATGCTAATACAAGAAACAGACACGGAAACACACGCGCGGGCCGGATATTTATCACAACACTGCGCTCCATTCTGCCAAAGTAAATCACATTTACTGTCTGAGATAAAGAGAAGAAGAGTTTGTTATTAGGGTAAATATGTACTTTGTTTCTATCTGTCGTTCCCTGTATAACAAGACACTAAAGCACATTAATGTTCAGTTCCTATTGCTGTTGAATCTATATTGTACATCAACTACACAAAATACCCACATTTACTGAAGTCACTGTTTTTATAAAAACCTTTAAACACGTATCAGCAGAGTTTCATACTTCATTATTATACTGTGTGGATCTGTGTGAAACAAACTAACATCATCTGGACAGAACGCGGCTATACACTGAGAAAGAAAGACAATACACTGAATACAGCAGAAAATAGAGCAGTTTCACAACAATGTATTTTGAACACATTCAGTCAAGTTATAGTTTAATACAAATGTGACCCTGGAGCACAAAACCAGTCATAAGTGTCAATTTTTCAAAATTGAGATTAATGCATCATCTGAAAGCTGAATAAATAGCTTTCCATTGATGTATGGTTTGTTATGATAGGACAATATTTGTAAATCTGGAATCTGAGGGTGCAAAAAAATCTAAATATTGAGAAAATCATCTTTAAAGTTGTTCAAATGAAGTTCTTAGCAATGCATATTACTAATCAATAATTAAGTTTTGATATATTTACGGTAGGAAACTTACATGGAACATGATCTTAATATCCTAATGATTTTTGGCATCAAAGAAAAATTATAATTTTGACTCATACAATGTATTGTTGGCTATTGCTACAAATATAGCTGTGTTACTTATGACTGCTTTTGTGCTGCAGGGACACGTATATGATAAAGATTGTATGATCTTTGAACATCAGTCTTTAAATGCAAAATATTTGCAATATTTCCACTTTAGCACAATCAAATATACTTTAGTCTATCTTTAGTCGGATTTCAGTACTACTTCTGCACAATTTAAGTGCATTAAGCATAAAATTAGTTGTTCCAATTTAGTACACTTTCAGTATACCAGTTTAGTATACTAAAAGAACAATGTCAGGGTATTTTTATTAAGGGGAGACACTGACGGCAAAAACACGCACCTGTCAAGTTTGAGATTTTGGGCTTTTTAGTTTAGTTTAGTTACAATACATATTTTTAAAGGCCATTTTCTCAAATATTGAGTTTTTTCTCCTACACTGAGCCATAAATCTCCACTTCAGCAGCACTTACACACACTAAACTTTACATTTTTATTCCTATAGTCTATATCCTGGAGGTTTTTACAGAGGGATTTGTTCATATATAATGTACTTGATTATATACAACATTTTAATCCCGAAAATATAGTGTTTACTGTCCGTTCTAAGCATTTTCTGAATTATGGAGTGACAAAAATAAGATCCCTCTGTAAAAACTTTTGACTCTAATACGTCAAAAAAATTAAACAATAATTTTGAAACTGACATCATCCAGTGTTTAGATTTCTGTACTAGAAAGTTATGCAAATTAGCGCATATTTCATTAAATAATGACTCATTTGCATATCTAAACCTAACAATTTATAAAACTTGCAATACAAAAATGTTTGCAATTATCAATGTAATCAATCAGCTGGGTAAGTAAGGCGATAACTATTAGTTATTGTTTTTACGCTATTCACCTGCAGTGTCTCGCCTTAAGCACATAAATATGTAAATGTATCTACAGTATACTTAGCATAAAATAAATGTATTTCAAATACATTTTAGTGTATTTATTTTAAATTATGGAAGACATCTTAATACTAAGGGTTAACCCTAACCCTAACCGGTCCTGAAGAAAGCTTCTCAAATGTTGATTAATACACATGTACTGTATGTGAACACACAATTAACTCTATACTGTTCTGCTCTGTCTATGCATATTTTCTATGCTCTAAACAGTCTATGGGCTTATGGGTTAAATTTATTGGCAGAAGAATGGCATCACGCTTCACACCACAAACCCGCAGTCAAATCACTTCGTGCAACTTCATCACACAACAACAACGGCAAACAAACGAAGCTCTGTTGAGTTTCCAAAGAAAAGCACAATCTGCCCGAGACGGAAACACGAAGCGCTGCTAGGAAGCAGAAGGTACGAGAAGATGCAGAGCAAAAGAAGAACTCGATGTTCCCGTCTCCTGCGGTGGATCGGTGCCTCGGCACGTCTCCCATTGTGCTTTGTGTTAGAAAGGGACCCAGAACGAAAGAGGCTGGGAATCTGCAGTAAAACTGACAAACGCTGGCCAGGCCTTTAGAAATACAGCAGGGCCTTAAGCTCAGGATGGTAGCTATAGCAACAGAAGCTTGCACTTTTACACACCGCCCCATTTATAGTGTAAACAACACGTTTAAAAGCTTGTTTTGAGAAGCTGTCTTATATTTACATTCATTCAGTCAAGTTAAAGTTTAACACAAATGTGAGCCTGGAGCACAAAACCAGTCATAAATGTCAATTTTTCAAAATTGAGATTTATACATCATCTGAAAGCTGAATAAATAGCTTTCCATTGATGTATGGTTTGGACAATATTTGTAAATCTGGAATCTGAGGGTGCAAAAAAATCTAAATATTGAGAAAATCACCTTTAAAGTTGTTCAAATGAAGGCTTAGCAATGCATATTACTAATCAAAAATTAAGTTTTGATATATTTACGGTAGGAAACTTACATGGAACATGATCTTTACTTAATATCCTAATGATTTTTGGCATAAAAGAAAAATTGATAATTTTGACCCATTCCAAAATGCAACATTCTACAGTCACAAATCTGGGTGTTATATTAGACAGCAACTTGTCTTTTGAAAATCATATTTTCAATGTTACAAAAACAGCATTGTTCCATCTTAGTACCATTGTCAAGCTACGGAACATGTTCCCTGTTTCTGATGCAGAAAAGCTATGTATTCATGACCTCTAGACTGGACTATTGTAATGCACTGCTAGCTGCTTGTCCTGCATCTTCAATAAACAAGCTACAGCGTCTAGAGTCCTTACCCCATATTACATATTACCCCAATTTTACAGCCCCTGCACTGGCTACCTATTAAGTTCAGTATCAGTTACAAAATATGATTACTTGCCTATAAGGCCCTAAATGGTTTAGCTCCTAACTAGTCTTCTATCTCGCTACAATCCATCACGCTCCCTAAGGTCGCAAAACTCTGGACTCTTGGTAGTATCTAGAATAGCAAAGTCCACTAAAGGAGATATTTGGCTCCCAAACGCCTTCCTGATAACGTTCAGGGTTCAGACACACTCTCTCTGTTTAAATCTAGATTAAAGACACATCTCTTTAGCCAAGCATTCACATAATGCATCTCATAATCTTGTACTGCAGTTATATCTGATCAAACACATTATTATGCTTTAGCTTGGGTTGAACACATCATCTTTGCTTGGATGGAACAACAGCTACGCTAATTTCGTCTCTATTTGCTTCTCTGTTTCTGTCACAGGATTGACATCCCGAGGAATTACACAAGCTTCAGTCTGGATCCAATCCTTACGGAGATCTGAGATGACCGAACACCTGAGAAGAGATGATGCCGACCCCTCGGATGACCTCAGATGAAACATACAAAACAGTGAAAAGTGTTTGATCGCAACATATAATCATTGCTGTTAATAGTGTTTGATTACATGTCATTTGTAACTAACAGCATGATTTTTACTAGGGCTGAATGATTAATTGCATTTGCGATAATATCGCGATATGAAAAAACGCGATTTTTCAACCGCAGAGGCTGCGATTACACTCGGTCACGTGACACGCGAGAGTAAAGCGGTGTGTTCGACTTGAAGATCGATCGTATGACATCAAAGTACGGCGAGAGAAAGCGTAAGGAGACGTCCGCTCTCTTATAGCTCTCGCAGTACTTTGATGACACACAGCGATCGATCCAGCAGCGCTGCTTCAGGTCGAACACATCTAACAGTCTTCAGAGGAAGCATCAAGTTGTGGCACGCTATGTTGCCAAGTACGCAGTTTGCCGCGGGTTGTTTTCGTGTCCGCGGGTCTTTCATAACATGCAGAATTGACGCGCTACATGTAAACGATATTCTTTGTTGTGTTTTCGTGTCAAAATAACACGTTTCTTTGGAATTCTTCAGCTTTTAAGAACTGACGGTTTCTCTGCTAGTGGGCGGAGCTAATGCGCAAACGCAATCTCATTGGCCGGCGCTCAGCTATTATCATCCCTGTTTTGATTTCAGCGAATCAGTTCGAGCGAACACATACAACGTGATTAATATTCATGAACCCAGCAGCTCAATAATCCTTAGTGCGTTTCATATTGTTATTAGTGGTATAATTCGTATTAGTTTTGTTATCTTATCAGTATTATTTGTAGTTTTCTTTTCCTTTTTTTATAGAAACACTAAATGACAAACAATATCTTAAGCACCAGTCATAAATTCAGTCAACATGACAAATATGAATTCATACTTGGTTATTCTAATTACTAAAGTTATATCATCATATAATGCTAAATTATCATAATATCATATTATAATGTTTGACTGACTGATGCTAAGATATTTAAAAAAACTGTGCCATTTTACAAACATAAGCATATATATATATATATATATATAGTATATCAGATAATTAATATTAGTGTGGTGAGTAAACTAAAAATCATATTTACAATAATCAATATAATTTGATAGGTGTCCCACAGAAACATTAAAATAGTGTAGATTAGTGTGCAATGTTTATAATAATAATGTATTATATTTAGTGTCCATTTCATTTAACATTTAATATTGGGGACATCCAAGTTATTTGACATATTTGATTTTTTTTTTTTTAAAGTAACAATAGTTACTTTCTCTGGTAATTAGTTACTTTTATAATGATGTAACTCAGTTACTATTTGTGAGAAGTAACTAGTAATATAACTAATTACTTTTTTAAAGTAACGTGCCCAACACTGCATACTATACAATGATTTATTGCTCGTCTTTGTTGGATAATACAGAATATAAAGAGCTTTAAAAAAATAAACGCATATTAAATCGCAATATTGGTAAAAAAAAATCGCAATTAGATTATTTCAAAATCATTCAGCCCTAATTTTTACTGTACATTACTGCCGTAGTCAGCACTAATGCTCCTAAATATAATGTAGAAACTTAACATTTTCTGTAAAGCTGCTTTGCAACAATGTATACAAATAAACTTGAATTGAATTACACATCACGTCACAAAATAACCTCAGTAGACACAAAAACTTGGCACTTCACAGAGGATTTCCATGCAAATTAATAAATTATCAAAATAAATATACAGTAGGCACAAATTAATCCATGTAATCTGCATCATGCGGTCTGTAACGACCAGAAGGGGACAGTTTTATCATAAATGAAGTGCCTCGTAACACGGCGAGAAAAAGACAAAACTAAAAGATGATGTTTACACTGCAAAAAATGCTTTTCTTACTTAGATTTTTTGTCTTGTTTCCAGCCAAAATATCTGAAATTAAGTGAGTTTTTGCTTGAAACAAGCAAAATAATCTGCCAATGGGGTAAGAAAAATAATCTTGTTTACTGTTTGACATAAGGTTATTATTTTTCTTACCCCATTGGTAGATTATTTTGCTTGTTTCAAGCATAAACTCACTTAATTTTGACTATTTTTTTACTAGTTTTTACTTGTCTAGAAAATCCTTCTTGATTTAAGATTTTTTAGATATTTTGGCTGAAAACAAGACAAAAAATCTATGTAAGAAAAGCATTTTTTGCAGTGTACCTCAAAACTGAACCCAAGCCGTTCACACAGAACTCATATTTATCACATTTTCTATAGAAACATCTATCAGCGTTGCTCTCGCGTCTCACACAAGAGAGAGACACATGTTTAGAAGTTAAGACTTCAACAAAAACATGCAAGGAGAGAGCAAAGGCTAAAGTTGAGTTGAGCGACTGAACACACAACAAATCAGCAAAGAGCAGATAAACAGAAGAAAGCACACGAGGACCAGAGAGAAAACTCTGAGTATGTTAGCCTCCGGCTTTTCCATTTCAGAATGAGAGGTTTGTTAAACCAGAGTAGGTCAAGCCTGTTTCTGACAGAGAGGTGACTTAGACTCAGAGTCACTTACCATGGTAACTTACTCTGTGAACCTAGACTGACGGTTGAAGGTCTGGGAACTTTGGCCGCTTTGATTGGCTAAGGCTATGTGAGGCTATGTGTGACTGACAGGTAAAGCAACCAATCACGTTTCGTTTTGTTCCGCCTCATGTTTCGGGGCGTGTAAATGTCGCCACAATAACAGACCGGTGTGTAAAACTCTCGGACATATTTTAAAGATTCTATGCCACGATCTTTAACATTTTCACATACTTTAGTTGATCCTGATAAGCGTCTGTCGTCACATTTGTAAACACGACGGCGTTCTTCTTTCGTGAGGGGGTTTCTTTGTTTCCAGGCGGAACGTTAAAGAACGCGACACACACGTCTCCCGGAAATCCTGCATAATCCAACCAATCAGAGGACGACTTCGAAACTCCTGAAGTGTTTCCAGATAAGTGTGCCGTATGCATGAGACGTTTAGCCAGCGGTCCGTGACGTCTGACCACTGTGAACCTAACCTGGGGTGCGTTTCCCAAACACAACTACGGTCGCAAGTTCCGTCGTTACCAATAGAGTTCAATGGGACTTACCACCATAGTTAGCTAACGATGCTTTTGGGAAACGCACCCCTGGCTTTCTTTGATAAACCCAGAGTTTATTTCGGTCTCCTTCCACTTTTTAAAGCATAAGCAGTGTTTAAATACCTTGTTCTTTTATTCACGCTACAAAAATGCTTTTATTACTGAGTATTGCTGTCTTATTTCAAGTAGGCTACAAATATCTAATTCTTAAGTTAAGATGAAAGATTAAGTTTTATAGATGAAAAATTAATCTTGGGGGAAACAAGTGCATTTTAAGCAAAACATGTAAAATTGTCCGCCATAAGAAAAATAATATTAGTGCAAACGGAAACAAGTATATTTTTATTTTTTATCCCATTGGCAGATAATTAGCTAAATAAGAAAAATGCACTTACACCCCCCCCCCATGGAAACATTATTAAATACCTTATATAATTTTTTTTTTTTTATATATATAGAAAATGCATCTTCATTTAAGAATCTTCAAATATTGGAAGCAAGAAGGCAAAAATTGTAAGAAAATTATTTTTTATTATTTTTTTGCAGTGCAGGTATTTATTAATTGTGCATATTAATATTTTCATCATGCAGACACCGTCAGAGTAACAAAAATGTCTTCTTTTATACAGCATACTGTAGACGAGGAGGCTGCATAAATTAGTAGCGATTGTTTTTAGTTGCATTATTCCCATGCATTACCAATTTAAATGATAGTTTTCTGTAACACTTCGGAGATGCACAGGACTTAGTTTAAATGAGGCTAATCTGATAAATGACGTTCATTTATCAGATGGGATAAAAATTGCCAATGGGATAAAAATTTCAGTCTGCTAAATGCATAAATGTAAATGTCAATGTCATTTGATAACATCTTGCTGCGACTTCTGGAAGTAACCCAATAATTAGAATTTCCTTCAGGATTTCCAAAAAATCCTGAATTATCATTATATTCCCATCATACGTATTGAAACGGGACACAGGTGAACAAGACGACAGCTAAACAAGGGGACGTGGTAATGCTTTAATTTCTCAACTTCAGACGATCAATGGTTGACTTTTGCTTCTACAATGAAATTAACTACATTAAATCCATAAACTACACAATGTTAGTCATCACCAGCCCACCTGTGGAGACCAGGTGTGTCCGTCACAATTACCCAGACTTCCCTCTCAGCGGATCGAGGCTTCTACGGTTTCACCAGCACAAACGAGCGTAATTCAATAAGGGCTTTAGGGAAGCTAACGAACAAACCTGAACAGGGGCCTACTGTATACGGAGGAATGTGAGGCAGATCTGCTGCTGGATAAAGGCTTTGTCAGGCCTCTCTGGTGTCCAGGCAGACTGTGAGAACCCAGATACCAAGAGCCTTCTGTCTCAAACAGATTATGTGCAATTAAGCTGATTGACTGCCTGGAGAAACTGAGGTATCCACATAAGGCCATTCAGGCTTTCCCAGCATTCACATTAGCCAATTCTATCAATTATAAACCTCACTGCTTTAAACGTCTCTCAACAGCATCACTGATGAACACAAAAGATCTGCTTACAGTCAACCTTTCTGTATCAGTGACTAAAATATTATCTGTAGATGATTCCACTTCGCTTCCATGGGCTTCATTTCTGAGCAAGAAAAAGCAAGCATGAAGCCTGTATTGAACACTACATGAAATCAGTATTAAAGGGATTTGACATGACGCTGCTGATCGTGACCTAAGATCAATTTCATCAAAAAAACAAACAAGTCATAAACACCATGAACACACCACACTTTTCACACCATACGCTGGATTTTATACGACACCCTTGTGAACTTGACATGTGATATCACCATGAATGCAATAACAAATGGACTTGCAATAACAAGAGGCTGTAGGTAACCGGAAATGCTGTAGGTGACGTCAGACGCTGGAGACTTGGCGGAAAAACTGAATGAACAGCGAGGACAGCGAGGACAGCGAGGAAAATTTAGAAACTCTTCAGGAATACATCGACTGGTGCTTCGACGTTATAGTCATGAAGAAAAACCAAAATGCATGTTCTCCAGCCAAAAGCGAGACGCCGTCTTCCAAAAGAAGTCGCCCGTCAGACTCGCCTGAAACAACATCGCCGACGGGTAAAAGCTTTACCGACATCCTGGATTCAATCGACAAGCGGTTGTCCAGCTTCGACGCGAGGTTGTCCCTGGTCGAGATCCTGCACCGTGAATTTAAATCCCTGAGGGAATCACTGGAATTCAGCCAGCAGCAGGTGGAAACACTCGCTGCTGAAAACGCATCTCTACGGGACTCGGTCAAATCTCTAACTGAAAATATGACCCATCTAAGTGAAGAAAATAAAAAAATAAAAGAGACTGTCATCGATCTCCAGGCCCGTAGCATGAGAGATAACCTGGTGTTTTCAGGCATCCCGGAATCTGCCGAAGAGGACCCAGAAACTACGGTTAAAAACTTTATCAAAACATACCTGAAGCTTCCGGAAGACACCGTGGAAAACATCTGCTTCGAAAGAGTCCATCGGATGGGAGCGAAGAAACCTGGAGCCCCGAGGCCGCGTCCCATTGTGGCCAAATTCGGATACTTCAAGCAGAAAGAGCAGGTGAAGAGTCGCGGCAGGGAGCTGAAAGGAACAGACTTCGGCGTAAACGACCAGTTCCCCAAAGAAATCCTGGAGCGACGCAAAATTCTGTTCCCAATCCGACGCAGTCTCATCCAAAAGGGCTCCCGAGCTGTCATCGCTGTGGATCGGCTTTACGTGGACGGACAGCTCTACCGGAACCTCCGTACCACTCCGTGGTTATATTAACACCACTCCAGATAAGAATCCGTTATATTTACCTTTTTTTTTCTCTCTCTTTCCTCGCTTGTTCTTCCATTTACCTCTAACTATTTGTCATTTCGATAATTTAATACGATATCATCAGGGCCGCATTAACCATTGGGCTAGGCGGGGCTGAAGCCCCGGGGCCTGAGCATTGTGCCAATCGCCAAAGCCCCTCCACGCCCCCCACTTATTAGTGCTATTATTTAGTGGAGCTTTTCCATAAATTTAATTCACGTTTCTCGTTCATTTGTTTTACCAATCAAATGCATTTTATTTTATATTTGCTTTTGAACGACCTGTGTATCTATCAGGTGACCGCTGCGTCCGCACTGTCGCGTAATCTGGAAATGGTCATGCAAAAGAACAATCTTCGATAAGTAAAAATGTCAACTAGTCTTATAAGGAAAGGAAAAAAAAATAAAAAATAGGAGAGAGGGAAAAACACGAGTTAGTCAGTAAAATTCCCAGCTATCAGGTTATTTTACTAAAGCTGATGATGGAGTGGAAGTTGTGGAACAGCAAGTGGACCGGACACATGGAGAAGATAAAAACATAGCGTCATCGTCGCCACAGATTTGAGGTTAGTTTGATTATTAACTTGATGGATGTATATTGCTTGTGCCTGAGCAAACTCTATAGGCCTATATTCGCTTTTGGGTTGAGAAAAAATACGGTAGAAATATGTCAATCGTTTTGTGCGTCATGATGTTAGCTTATCATTTAAAGTCATTTACACATTATGGTTTAAAAACTAATTTAACTGTTCAGAGACATTAAGAAGCAGGGCAGAATTCATTTTGGCAAATGCGCGCGTTAAGACAGTTTCAGCCTAAAACGCGCGGCGCGCACCTGCGTGTAAAGCACCTGCCTAAACTTGAATTATTCTTCGCGCCTTGAGCTTAAACATTCAAATACAGTTATGTGTCAAAATGCCCGTTCTTGCGAGTATCCTTGTAAACAGTCATTCGTGTCTTACATGAACATTATAGTTAAAGATAAAGCATGCATGTGAAATGTAGGCTATGTGAGTTCCTGGAATTGTATGATGAGATTTTAAAGGGATAGTTCACCCAAAAATGAAAATACTGTCATTTACTCAGCCTCGAGTTGTTCTGAACCTGTATGGATTTCGTTGTTCACCTCAACATAGAGGAGGATATTTTGAAGAATGTTCTTAACCAGAAGGTTTCTGGTCCCCATTGACTCCAATAGTGTATTTTTTCTTTTTTTTTCATACTATGAAAGTCATGCAGCAGCTGTTTGGTTACCAGTATTGTTCCCAATGTATTCTTTTGCGTTCAACAGCAGAGGGAAACTCATACAGGTTAAGAAAAACAACAGAATTTTTTTTTTTTTTTTTTTTTTTTTTGGTGAACTATTCGTGGAAAGCAGCCTAATATTGCTGCCGTTGCCATTTGTGTCAATAATGTGAATCAAACATCGGGAAAAAAAAAAAAAAATCACTCCATGTCCTTGACTGAATCACTTTTGTAAAATAAGAATTAATCTATATTGAATTTATACAGTGAAGACTATTCGATCTATTTGTACATTTACTTTATACAATATAATGTTTTTTATTCAGTGCTTTAAGTTTTTCCAAGTAGGTCGATTTGTTAAGTATCTTTGTTCTCTTGTCATTCGTGACTGTTTACTTGTCTTCAGTAAGCTTGGTTTTATTTTGTCTAGTATTATTTTTTGTGATATTGTAATTAGTAACAAGAATTATGAAATTTCAGTGCATCAAAAATGTTTATAGGATACAAATTCTATTTAAAGCTATATATAATTATTGTGATGGGGGGCCCTGCAGTAAGTCATAGCCCCGGGCCCAGTGAGGTCTTAATGCGGCCCTGGATATCATAACAAACACGTACAGTCAGTCTCCGCAGCGTTTAAATGATTTTGCAATGTTTTCGTTTCTGTCAAGTTTTTACTTTCATCCCTCTATGCTTGCTTCTTTGTATGTCTTTCTTACTTCCAACTCCTTTCACTGCACCGATCACCTGCTTTACTACACATATAAACACAACACCCTATATCACACATCTGCATGGCACGACCATGTACATATACACTCAGCATTAACGCAACCACTCAGACCTTACAGCGCACACAGACATGAAGGACATACTCTCATACAAGCGCGTACACGCCCGCTCATATCTTATTCATTTGAGCATCACACGCAGCGAGCAGCATTAGCTACACACACACATCTATGGGTGCACTAAGGTTTGTCACATGGAATGTGAATGGAGCTGGCTCCAGAGAAAAGAAGTTAAAAATATTTAGCCATCTTAAAAAACTACAAGCAGACATTGTTTTATTACAAGAGACTCATAGATCTGCCACAGCTACAGATCAACTTAAAACAACTGAGTTTCCTAATGTGTTCTCAGCCTGCTATAACTCTAGGCAAAGGGGGGTAGCAATTTTAATACATAAAAATGTTAATTTCACAGTACTCAACACAGTTATAGATCCAGAAGGTAGATTTCTAATCATTAAATTATCTATATTTGACAAAAAGTTATGTATTGTTAGTATATATGGTCCAAATGTTGATGACCCCTCTTTCTTTCACGGTTTTTTTACCGCACTATCTGAACAACTAGATTGTGCACTTGTTATTGGGGGAGACCTCAACTTTGGACTAAATAAAGAAATGGACAGGCTAAGTACAGCTGGAACTCAGCGCAATTGGGAATCCACAAATATAGTTAAACAGTACATGAGCGACTATGGACTTTGCGATGCATGGCGTTCTCTCCACACCAACAGTAGGGAATTTACTTTCTTCTCACATGTCCATCACTCTTACTCTCGTCTGGATTATTTCCTAGTCAGCAGCTCACTGCTGAGTGACATTTCAGACACAGAGATACACCCTATAGCTGTCAGCGATCATGCTGCTGTTTCTTTAACTCTAGTAAACAAGAAGACCACTCCACCAAGTTATAACTGGAGATTCAATACATCATTGCTTAAAGACGACGATTTTATTAAATATTTTAAAGAAGAGTGGGCTTTATATTTAGACTATAATGACCTGCCTGGAACATCAGCATCTGTTCTCTGGGAAGCAGGCAAAGCTGTGTTGAGAGGTAGAATAATCTCATTCTCATCGCATAAAAAGAAAAGAGAAAATAAATGTATTCAGGAATTAGAAGAAACCATAAAAACTTTAGAAGAATCCTACGTATCCTCCCAGGAACAGGAAATGCTGAAAAAAATATGTAAAGCAAAACTAGAATTAAATGAAATTATTAATAAAAAAACTAAATTCTTAGCACAAAGACTTCGATGGCAAGAATTTGAATATGGTAACAAATCAGGTCAATTCTTAGCGAACCAGTTAAAAATAAATAAAGAAAAAACAACGATATGTGCTGTTAAAGATTTAACTGGGGATACAGTATATGACCCTGAAAGAATAAACAACACTTTCAGAGATTTTTACGAATCTTTATATTCTCCACAGATAAACCCATCTAAAGACGAAATAGACCAATTTCTTGACAATATAACTCTTCCGAAATTAACAGACAATCAAGCGATGGCATTGGATTCTCCACTGACATCAGAAGAACTTCAGGAAGCTTTGAACAGTATGCCAAATAAAAAGGCTCCAGGTCCAGATGGCTTTCCAGCAGAATTCTATAAAGAATTCTGGGCTATTCTAGCACCAACATTCTACAGAATGTTGCAGGAAACCAAAGAAAATGGCAGATTTCCACCAAATATGAACTCTGCCAACATTAGTCTCTTACTAAAACCAGGCAAAGACCCTGTATTGCCTACTAGCTATCGTCCAATATCCCTTATTAATGTGGACACTAAAATAATCTGCAAAGCTATCTCAAAAAGAATAGAGAAGATAACCCCTCTCATAATTCATTCCGACCAAACTGGTTTCATAAAAGGGAGGCACTCCTCAACAAATACACGTAGGTTACTTAACTTGATAGACTATTCATGCAATAGAAACCTTCAAATTACAATATTGTCTCTAGATGCAGAAAAAGCTTTTGATAGGGTTAACTGGAATTTTCTATTTGCAACTTTACACAAATTTGGTTTTGGAAACTCTTTCATAAACTGGTTAAAAATATTATATAACTCTCCAACAGCATGTGTCAGGACAAATGCCCAAACGTCCTCTAGCTTTTATCTTAAGAGGGGCACCAGGCAGGGATGCCCCCTCTCCCCCTCACTGTTTGCAATTTTTATTGAACCACTAGCAGCAGCAATTAGACAGGCAACAGTGATTAAAGGCATTAAATGCAAGAATGTAGAACATAAAATTAGTCTTTACGCAGATGATCTGTTACTTTTTCTTCAACATTCACAAACCACTCTCTCTGAGGTAATTACATTAATAAACTCTTTCTCAAGAGTCTCAGATTATTCAATAAACTGGTTAAAATCAACAGTTCTTCCAATTAATTGCTCCTTCCAGAATTCTTCCACTCCACTGCAATCTGGAAATATTAAATATTTAGGTATTAATGTTTCTCCTAAACTGGCAGATTTGATTAAATTAAACCACATCCCACTTTTAAAGAAGGTAGAAGATGATCTAACCAGATGGAGGTCTCTACCCATATCACTCATGGGAAGAGTCGCCTCAATAAAAATGATGGTTTTGCCAAGAATTAATTATTTATTTGCAATGATCCCAAGCAAACCACCACCTGACTGGTTTAGATCTTTGGACTCCTCCATCTCTAAATTCCTTTGGAAAGGTAAACCCCCGCGTATTAGCTTAAAAACGCTGCAAAAGACCAAGAACAAAGGAGGACTAGATCTACCTAACTTTTACCACTATTTCTTAGCCAATAGGCTTCAACACATTTCAGGGTGGTTAAAACACACCCTCTTAGATGAGCCTTGGCTAGATGTAGAACAGGCATTATGCAATAATATAGAGATTTCGGATCTGCCGTTCATTAGCTCGATCAGTAAACGACACGTATGCTTTAAAAGCATCAGTATCAGCTCTTCTCTGACAGCATGGTGGGAGTTTCTAAAAATGACAGAGTCTTCACTAATCCCATGCAAACGTACCCCATCTGGAACAATCCTGACATATTGCTAAACAACAATATGATAAACTTCACAGATTGGAGTTGTAAAGGTATTAAATACCTGGAACATATATTCGAAGGGACAGACTTTATTCCCTTTGACAAATTAATTAAACAATATGGGATTAATAAGAACAGATTTTTAGAATATCAACAAATTAAATCTATTGTAAAAAGGAAATTTAAGTCTAATCATATCAATTTACAAATACCACCAAGTGTGTCAGATTTTCTTAATCTCAAAACCCCCAAATTAATGTCTAAAATATACAGGGCACTTTCCAATATAGATGAATCAGTATCACTTCCTATTGCAAAATGGGAAGCAGATCTATCAGTAAACTGGGACCATAATTTCTGGTCTCAGATATGTTTAAAAACCTTTGAACTGATTAGAAATCCTGGATTACAATTAATACAATACAAAATTCTGCATAGAGTGCACTACACAGGTCATCGGATGTTCAGGATGGGTTTTACAGCTTCTAACAACTGCTCACACTGTAAAAGCAATACACCTGATAATTACATCCACGCTCTATGGTTCTGTCCACCTGTTCAGAGGTACTGGTACAGGATTTGTGAAGACTTATCAAAGTGTCTTAAATGCTCTATTCCAGCCTCTCCTTTAGTCTGCTTGTTGGGCGACCTAGATGGTGTCACTACAGAAGATAACACAATCCACATGGCTTTCACTGCCCTATGCATTGCTAAGAAGACTGTCCTCATGAACTGGAAAAATAAAAATAATCTTAATATCA